>OVAN01004911.1:0-24664 GCA_900406275.1 Anastatica hierochuntica | reverse complement strand
CCCCCAAAGAGAATGAGAAGAGAGAAAGCTTCACGTGGTCATCCGGGATTCTTGAAATTTAACTGTTTCACACAATCTTTCGAAATAGTCAAGATGATCTACAGGATTCTCCACATCCGACCCGAAGTATCTAGCATTTTTCACCATGTTGATAAGACTTGACTTGATCTTATATGGAGGCTAGTCGCATGTTTGATCTCTTATACTCATATTTATTTGGCTCATGATAGGTGTGTCAAAGTCTCCTATAGTCTCTTGATATGCTCCCATTCCTCCAACTACTTCTTGAAGTTGATAATTCCTCATCCTTGCAACAAAGCACAAGCAAAAAAAAAAAAATAGTTAAATAACTTGAAAAATAAAGCTTAGTCTCAAACTTAAATGAAATCCCAAAGAATATCTTAATCTAACAATCATGCTCCCCGCCAACGGCGCCAAAAACATGTTGAGCGCCCTTCATTCAGGCAAACAAAAGGCGCTACGAACGAAGATTTAAAATTTATAAGCTTGTTTCCTATCAATCACACAATCCGAAAGTNGTTTCCTATCAATCACACAATCCGCAAGTACACGGATATGTCATTGTAGTACTTTGGGGTCAAACCACAAGGAGAAAACCTTAGCTAGATGGATCTAAGCTTTGGAAGNGGGTTTTGTTTTGGTTTTCTTAATAATCTAGAAATGAAAGCAATGCAAGAAAATAAACAACTTAAGTAAAGACAATAAACTTAGATAAAGAAAGCAAACATAAACTTAAAAGATGTTAACTTGAGATAAACTATAAGCTAAGATGATGGACCAAGGGATGTTATAATCGATCTACTTAGAAAGATGGTGATAGAGGTGTTAGATCAAGCTATTGAGAACAAATCCTTGACCAAAGGCAATACTAGCCTAATCCACTCTCATGGCAAGAGGCCATTTCCTTATCAATCGCATTCACTCAACTCTCGTTGCAAATGATATATCGATTAGGAATCATTAAGAGCAAGCCCATATAGTCACTAATCAATCTAGCAAACAACTCTCATTGGCTAGATTGAAATAGCAAGTATTTGGTTCTCCTAAACATTTCATCGAACACCTCTCGGACGAGAAATGCATACATAACAAGATCTTAGTTAGCTACTCTAAAACCTAGAATTAAGCACTCCAAATTCTTAATAAACTTAAGATTAGCTATCCCTAACACCATATCACAACCTAATCTAAATAGATCTAAACATCTTTGATTCCATCAAAAAGACTACTCACACAACATAAAGAAGAAAAAGAAAAGAGATGAAGAGAAAGAGATAGATTTCATAGATAAAGATAGATGTTTGATCCAAGATCCAAACTTAAAAGAGAGGCTCTTGATCTAAAGATCAAGAGAGAGTATAAAAATACAATCTTGAAAGTTATAGAAGTGTTGTCTCTTGGTGGCTCAAATGATGGATGAAGGATACATTAATAAAAATAGGTCAAAGGGGTATATATAGGTGGGGAAAAGTGATTTTCGGCTAAGGGTAAGTAGCAATCGACATGGGAGGTCGATGGGAGCTTGCCTATGGTCGATGGGAGCTTCGCTTTACCAGCAAGAGTGTTGTTTGCTGGAAAGGTGACCAGCCGTCGACCTTAGGTGGCTAGCCATCGACCTTGAGGTCGATGGGAGCCTCCCTTTAGCAGTTTTTGTGGCTTCTTGCTCCTCTTTGATACCTTGTTGATCCCCACTTTCTCCCATTGCTTCTAGCCTTTAAATCCCTTTGATTCTTTGTTTTTTTAGCCTTTAGAATCCATATCGCAAACTCTCAAATTGATCTTCAAAGTTGCACGTACAAATGCAAAGAAAATGATATGCAAATGCAATATGTTCCTAAACTAGACTCTAGACTCAAACTAATGCATTCTAAGACTTATATGCAATATTTACAACCTAAATGCATCTAAAACATAAAAGAAATGAGTTCTAAAATGCATAAAAACCTATGCACATTAGCTTGCAAAATAGTTCGTGCAAAATTTGGTTGCGAATAATTTTTCAGGAAAATCGTCCATGCAAAATTCGGGTGCATGTTATCTTTAGTAAGAATTTGCAGGAAAATTTTCATGCAAAATTCAGATTCAGGTTTTCAGAATTTTCAGATCGTACAAAATATGTGTCAGAACATGTTTTCACCAGGTTTTCAGAGCAAGGGTCAGACATTTGGAAATTGCTCTGCAGACTTTCTGAATTTCCAGCAAGAGAAGGTTTCTCAAGAAAAAAAACTTGAATTCATGATGCAGCAGCTTCTTGAGGGTTAGAAAATTAGCAATGCTAAGGTTGATGAGATGTACAATGATCTTAACAACAAGTTTGAGTCCCTTTTGACTCATGTGAAGCAGTTGGAAATTCAGGTAGTCTGGAATGCTGAAACAATTAAACATTAAAGCAAAACGTTTTCCTGGAAAGGTTGAAGTGAACCCCAAAGCTCAATGTAATCTTATAAAGACTGAAAAAGACAAAGAAGCTGAGTTGGTGACTGTTTTGAGGGAAGATGACGAGGACAATGTTGTTTTTCCTCCACTTCCTTAGCGAAAATACACTCCTATAGTGTCATGTCCTGTTGTGCCACAACATATAAAGGAACTTATTAGTGAGAAGAGTCTGGCACGATTTCATAAAAGAGTGAAAATGATCCCTCCTAACATGTCATTTGAAGATGCTTGGGAGCATTACCATCTAAATCAATTCTTTATGAACACCAGAGAGAGTATGGAGAAGATTGAGGTATTGTTCAGCAAGGCTACAAATGCATCTTCGTCGATAAAAAAATTGCCTAAGATAGATGATCCTAGGAAGTTTGAAGTACCATGTTCTATTTTAGGGGTCGAGTTCACCAATTCTCTATGTGATATAGGGTCTACGGTTAGTCTAGTTTCCAAGGCCATTACTTAGATATTGGGTCTTGTTACAGAGCCTCCAAAGCCGACTATGGAGTTTGCAGACTCTTCTATTAAGTCTCTATAAGGTACCATTAATAATATAGTTGTGAAAGTGGGTCATTCTCTTGTTCGTATTGATGTTAAGGTAGTGGAGATGAGCAATGGTTCTTATAGGTTGTTGATTTTAGGAAGATCCTTTCTAGCATAGCGGGTACGTTGGTTGACTTTCTTAAGAAGAGGATCTCGTTTGCAAAAATTGAAGAGAATGCCTACTACAAAGCTGTGCCCACAGAGAAAGATACACATCTTGTTTCTTGTGTTTGTGTGATTGATGGATTTGTGCTTATAGTTGTTTCTTAGGAAGATTTAAACACTAAGAGAAAGGTCAAGGAAGTCCTGGATTGAGTCACTTACATCTCAACACAAAAGCTTGGCACAAAAGCTAAGGAAAAGCTGAAGCGCTAAAAGATCAAAGGAGATCTTCGTTTAATATTGATACCTCGTAGTTGTTCTGATGGGGTGATTGAGTATAAAGTGCAGAACAAGGGAATCAAAGCCTTTTGCAAAACTTCGTGTTATTCTCACATCGTAGTTGAAAGATGAATGCCAGAAATTGTTAATGGTCTCATGGACAGTGTACTTAAGCTCAAAATGTTTGAAGGTGAGACTTGTTTTGGAGCAAGTTCTCATGTTCACCGGGACTTTAAACAAGCGCTTAGTGGAAGGGAATCCACTACTAAGATAATTATTTTATTTAGTTTTTTGTTTCATTAACATATTGATTTTTGGCATTTTAGTTTTCGTGTGTTTAAGTTTTTTTTCAAAAAAAAACGTGGACGTGATGGTGATTGACTGATATATACGCATTGATCCGTGATGTGGGCAAGTGATTGATCGATCATTTCCTCAAATTGATCAATCCAGGTAAGTTTTTCGAAACTCGCCTAATTTCTGGTTAATTTAGTGCTAAAACATGTTTGCTACACATGTTGCATCAATTTTAATATTAAGATGATATATCACGTGTTGGCCTATTTTATTTTCTCATTTGGTTTTCGAGTGATTGATTTTGCAAGAATGACAAGAACAAAGCAACGAACTGGACCACGATTTCAAGATTATCTCTGATCTAATGCAGCGTATCACTTTATCTTGGTTTTCTTTAAGACTTTTTCTTTAATCTTTTCCTTTCTGCATCTTCTTCATTCTTATTCTCACACCAAGACGGTGTGAAGTAAGTATGGGGAGGTTGTTTCGTACTAATGGATTTTCTTTTTCTTTTGGTGTGTTTCTAACTCCTGAGTATTTTTCTTTTATTTTATTGTGTCAAAATTTGTAGGAAATTATGACGAAAGTTGGTGATGATTGTGGACTATTTGCCTTGTTTTCTTAATGATTACTAAAATGACAATTTTGTTGCAGGGGTTGTTAGTACGATCAAACCAGCGAATCCTTTGACTGAACTCCCTACCATAAAGTTCCAGTTTGTAGAGTTGATTTGATTTGAACTCGACTCTATCTTATCTGGATGTTAAACTGAACTTAATGTATCTCAACAGTGTCGTTGTTAAGGACTGAACCACTAACATTCAGGAATTTTCTACCGTTTTACCACTCTTTCATCTTGAATGGTCAGACTCATCTTTAGTTTGGTACCACATCCTGACCCTTCCTCCTTTCAAACACCATTCACTCTCATTTTTCATCTATGTGCACACATGTGCAAAACAAATGGAGAGAATAGGATTGATATAACTTTTTATACTGTCTAAGATTGATTAGTGGAATGATAGGTGGTTAGACATCTAATTTTTTTTTGGTTTATGTTTGAGCTTAAATGTGAATTATGTGATGATAGTATAAGATGGTGGTTGATTATTGACTTCTTGACAGTTTTTAATGTTATACCGAGACTTTTTTTGTAAAGAACTATCCCTACATGAAATGTGCAAGAAAGAAAAACAAGAATAAAAGATCCTAACATTTCAAAACGATGGGACCACAAAAGGTGTCTTCTCAGTATTTTAAGTTTTCCAGGAGCGTAGATTATCAATGGTTTTTTTGGTGGTTTGAGGTTTATATCAATATGCTTAGGTAGTAGAGGAACTATGATTATCAATAGATCCATCTCTCCTGCGATTTTACATAATTTCTTGCATCTATTTCGTTTTGCTGAAAGCCATAAACACCTTAACTCCACCACTAAAATCAGCTTTACCACACCAAGCTCTTTCTTGAAATTGGTTGTTGATGCGAAACTAACGCGCTGATTTATGAATGTAGAAAGTCAATTGATGGGAATTCAATTTTTGCATATTTGGGATTTAGAGTATGATAGACTTTGTTGTCCTATATGGTCAATTAAACTGCTTTTGCAAAGTAAGGTCCGCTGAGGTTTTTAGAGTCTCGGTGTTTTCAAACCTTTCCACTAGCTTGAGTTGTTGTTAGTCTTTACTTGAGGACAAGCAAATGTTTAAGTCTTGGTGGATTGATATATTACGGTTTTATCACTTTTTCACCATGACTTAAGTGTGTTTTTGTGACTTTTTAGAGTCTCTTCGTATTTTTTCGTGTTCTTTGATGTTTTTAGAGGTTTTAGGGTGTTTTGGAAAGAAATGAAGCAATTTGAACAAAAATAGACTTAGAAGATGTTGAATCATTTTGATGGATCAGCGGTGTTAATTTATTTGAAAGGTTTCCCACCGTTGGATCGAGCTGACATTTTGACACAAGATAGACACGTGAGTTAGCTTTCATTTGGAGGTGGTTTGGAGGAAATACAAGGGTGCAATCGAAAGTTATGTTCATTCTAGTGACAACATGTTGTCTGCTGCACGTGCAAAATAGATCGATTGGTCCTGGCGATAGACAAAGATCGATCAATCCATCATACATATCGATCAATCCCCTTTTAGACGCGGAAATTGACAATTTTACACTTTCCTTTTGGCTCCAAAAAAGCCCAAAACACTATAAATACCCCCATGACAAAAATTAGGTTACTATACATTATTTTCATAGGTTTTTGAGCTTTTTCTTTGTATGCTTTTGGGGAGATGAATTCATACTCCATACCTTTGGAGAAGATTTCTAAACCATATTCTATTTAAATTTCATTATGTCTTTCAGTTCATCTATGATATTTGTTCTTTCCATTAATTATGAGTAGTTCTCTAGTTAGGTTTTAAGGTTTCAAAGGATTTCATGAATTGATGTTAGGTTGGTAGATTTGAAAAAATTATCATTTGGATTTTTTATATAAGTTAAACTTATTGCTTGAATTAGGTTAGCTACTTGAATCATGATTTTAGGTTGATAGATACAATGGGAGTTGATTTAAAAACCTAAGTGGATTTAGAAACCTAAAAAACTCTTAATTCTGAAGGTATTTAAGGTATTTTGATGAAGGTATTTTGTGAACATATCAAATCTGATCTTAATGCATATTCAGTTCTTTTAAATTCAACATGAGTTATTTTTCATTGTTCTAAACATGTGTTCTAAAACTTCCCACCTAGACCGATTACTCCCCACGTATTCGCTAGGCGGTGGTCGTCCGATTAGTTTCCGCCATATTCCGATTTTTTTCAAGCATTAGACTAATTAACTTATGGAATTGGACTTTAACAAAAATTGACCAGTAAAATCAAATATAAATATATTATCATCACTAAAATTATATAAATTAGTTATTTTTGACTGAAAACAAGTTAAAAAATCTAAAATTTAAAATTATAAGTTTATTATACATATATAAAAAATAAATTAAATAAAAAAATCAAAATAATTCAAAAACTAGTCCCCCGTTAATCTCCGTTTAATCTCAAATTTTCTAGCTAGGCGCTAGGTCCAGTTTCGCCACTCGACTAACGTCTAGCGAGTTCTAGAACATTGTTCTAAACATAAGGATTAAATATTATGGAAGGAGATTTGTCTGTTTCAGTGATTTGAGTTCGAGAACGTTACTTCATTATTTTTCTGTCTGATTTCTTACTTATCAATCATGTTTCCTACGAACGAACTCGATGCCTAGCGTCTTAGTCAATTTATTTACATCGTTCTTATTATTTTCTTTTTATTTATAATTACAACTTCAAAAGAAAAATCTTTGTGTCTTTTAGCTTGATATGAACTGAATGTCGAAGTATGCAACTGGTCTATGTGGGTTCGATCTCATCTATACTACTACCTTTGTTGTGCATTTAGAGTGATATAGTTTGGGTTAAAACTCTTAATATCAACCCTCTCTGTCAGAATGCACTCGTGTCGAGAATGCCTAAGCTTATTCATCTTATATATGAACATTTTCAAGCTTGTTCTTTTCTTGAGCCCAAGCATTACGTTCTTCGGCAATCTTAGTTAGCTTCTCCTTCACTGCATCCCTCTTATTCATGGTTTGCAAGCCTTCATCAAAGGCTCTTCGAGCCTCCTGTTACGCGCCAAACAGCTACTTCCTATGTGCGATCAATTCAAACTTGTCATCGGACACCACCAGACTAACCTTCCTCTTGTCCGCCTCTTCCACCTCCCAGAGTCCTGGTATGTGGTCCTCAGCAGTGGTTGAAGCTATTTCACTTTACAGTCATAATTATCTACGACCTAATTTGTGTAACTCTTGGTCGAAAAAGAAGAGCAACCCACACAAGCTTAAAAATAATGGTATCTATACAATAAGCTATAAGAAAAACGAGATAAATTATGATATCATAGCCATCATCATGTTAGGATATGTCTCTTTAAGATCGTCCAACTGAGGAATTTCCTCATACACGCACCTCACCTACAGGTAAAAATTTGCACAGGCCTAGTAATCATTTATTAATGCCCCTAGGACTGGATAACCGAAAAGGAAGACATGAAACAGAGGGTTAGTATCCTCGACCATTTGCTCCCCCGTTGCATGAGTCTTGATATGAAGTCATCTCTCCACTGGCTAATGGGCGATGCGTCGATCTGCCTCTCAACATCAACATCTTCCGCAAACTACTCTTCAGCGACCCCATCCTTGGTCTTCTTCTTCAACTTTGAGTTGACATGTGCATCGCAAGCAGGCCATTTGTCACGCTTCCTTACCAAAGTCATTCCAATCTCAGCCAAGGTGGCAACATCCGGCGTCTTTAATAATCTTTTCTAAGAATAATTTTGGCTAAGGAAAATCATAGTCATCGGATTAGGTTATGCTCGAACCGAGTTGTAAACATCAACCAAAAGTAGAATTTTTGCAGAGGAAGAATTCAATTTGATCAAGAGTATATGGAGATAATCTAGAGCATTTGTTTAGTCTAACATGATATTAACACTAAATGAGCTAAAGGAGGAAACACTCGACCAAATACCTAAGAAGCAAATATTGAGCTACAAAGCATTAAATCTGGAAGAAAAAAGCCAAGGGAAAATATGAGTTGGATAAAGAAATTAACACTGGCCGAGTAGGATGATTGGCTAAGTGAACGATACGAGCGAATATTTGATGAAAGAAAAAAATGGAGTATTTCACAAACCAAAAGAAAATATGGCAGATTTTTATTAGTTGAAATCATAGAAAGTTGATATGGCGAATTATATTGGTTACAAGAGAAGGTAATGCGTGGCAACATCCGATTGTGGAGAGAAAGATGACATATTTTTAGATATCGAAGCTTGTTTTTCTTTTCAAGTTCACATGTCGCGATCCCGTTAATTTGCTCCACCTGGATGGACACATGTCAAGCAAGGAGATCATTTCCATTATTTTCCATCTTCTTGCCGCCACTTTTCCTTAGAGAGAAGTAGTGTATCGTTGGAATTTATGTGGTCGTGACACTCATCCCTTTACATGCACAAAATTTTCTATAAATACCCACCTCGTTTGTAGGTTTTAGGCATTCCTTTTTATTAATAAACTTAGCTAAAAACTCTCTTGAAAAAATTTTAGTATCTAAAGTTCTAGTATTTCCAAGAATATTAGGATCACTAGTCGAGAATAAAAGATCATGGTGGAATAAATCTGATTTTGGAAGATGTCACGATCCATTTATCATGAGCTTTAGTCTAGAAAATCTTTAGCGAAATGCATTGTGAGTTATGGTGATGTTGGGTTATGTGATTCACTTATAAACTTGTTTAATTTAAATATAGTTAACATATGGTGTTCCTTGGTTTAGTTAAGTTTCTTGTGGCATTAATTTTATTACATGTGAGGTTGTTCGTCAATTATTAGTTTTATTACACTTTTTTGTAAGGGAGATTGTGAAGGGTATAGGTGGTAGTTTGATCCTTTCTTAGTGTCTCACCTTGTGGTAGGAAGACTCGTAGGAAACGGCTCTGCAACCTATCGTCCAGTACCATATGGTGAGATAGTGTTGAGTTGGCATATTTATTACTAGACTCGTCTAAGCAGTGTTCTATGCTTATCTGTCTTTGTGGCTATGAGATATGTGTTCGCAATAGTGGAAAGAATGGATTGAATGTGTGCTGAATGTCAATTTAGGTTGTTAGGTAGGTTGTTTAGCAAGCCATGACTCAATGATTAATTAGCGGAGAGCAAGGAACGCTAACCGAGCCAGTGTAGGTTTTTGTTGCCTTTGTAAAATAGAAATTTCAGCATATGTTGTAATATCTTGACAGTACTTTGGCCAGGCCACGAAATTTTTATATACTTTTAAATATATGTTGTGATCCAAGATATATAATAAATAAAGAAGTATGTAAATTTAGGTATAACTTGGGTTTCATCTTAAACCTAACTTAGAGATTTAGGTGTAGGTTGAAAACCTTGTGTCATGGTGTACAAGGGTTTAGCATCGGTAATGGATTGACTAAGGCAGAAAAAAAAAATTTAAACCATGGACGATCTGCTCTAGGTTGTTAACTAGTGACATCTCCGGTCGGCCTATTTCTAGAATGGTATGGGGGTGTTATAGTGTTTGCGTCCTGATCTCACCCAAATCCTTCAAAAGGATAGCTGAAGGCACGAAACCCTCAAGAGCTGACCCTCCATCAGCTTTGCTTCTTTGGACCGTCAGGATTACTTTACATTAAGTTTCGCCGCTACGCGAAACGAACGCCATCTAATCAGTTGTCTACTCTAGAACGATGATTAAAAGAACGAATTAGTTGTGGTCAACAAGTTCAAACCGGTTGATTTGTAGTGGAACAGATAAGATTGATGTCTGCCGCCTCCTCTCCTCTTGTACTTAGCTAATGCAACATCAAACTTCACCATTCTCAGCTTCAAACGACTTGGTTCAGTTGTGAAACCATAAAGTTAAAAGAAGAACTCACTCCACGCGCTTAAACTGTGAAAAACGACGATCATCTTTGTCTAAGTGATCCATAACTTTTTTAGTTGGGACTCGAAGATCTTTGGCCACAACTATTGACTAAGTTTTTGTAGATGTTCGACGTTCTCCAAGAATTCATCCGGAAAAGGACGAGTCGGAATGTACCAAACTGCACCAATAAAGAAACAAACAATCAAGAGTTAGACGACCCAGTAAACAAGCAAAAAATGAAAATTTTAAGAGAAAATATGAGCCTTCTACCAAGCTCATGATTCAACTTTTTCATATATATCTACGTGTCATGCGAGACAGGCGCCTCATTAATCTTAGCATAAGAGAATCAAGTATGCCAATTAGTAATCTTGTATCTCTCTCCCACTATGAGCTTTCTCCGAGATTTGAAACCATATAGCAGGCTCCTTTGCTGAAAGGGTTAGTTTTATATGGGTTATTTTGTCAAAAGCCTGATGATTCACCTTGATATTCGACTTTAATCCAACCACGAACACTTGCACCATGTTACAAACTGTTGCCCTAGTCAACTAGGTGAAGGTGTTGTTGTGCACCCGACAATAATCAATAAAAAACTTCAGAAGAGGGAAGCATAGGTTACATTCGAAGAAAATGCCTCGTAAAGGTATATCAGATACTAAGAATTTTAACCCTAAATTCAAACTGCAAGTGTATAATAAATCACAATACTAAAGATCGGGATCGAATCCATAGAGACCAAGTTCGTACTTCAATTCTCAAATTTAAGTCAAGTTAGAAAGATACAATGGTGGAGGTTGTTGTTGTGAATGCAAATTAAAATAGAACAAATAAAATGTTGTAAAACCAATGAATAAAAACGCTAGGAAATAGGAAATTTGCATAGGACATGATTGATAAATAAAGAAATAAGACAGGTAAATAATGAAGCAACGTTCTTGAACTCAAATCACTGAAACAGAAAAACGTCATCCCGGAGTATTTAATCTCTATGTTTAAAAAAATGAAAATTAACTCTCATTAAATTCAAAATGATTAAACATGCATTACTATCAGGTTTGATATTTTCACAAAATATCTTAACATCAACCCCCATTAGCTAAAAATATTTTGCTCATCCAAGTATTTTTCAGGTTTCTTAATAAACTTTCACTGAATCTATCAAACTAAGATTATGAATCAAGTAGCTAATCTAATTCAAGCATTAAGTTCAATTTAGATGAAGAATCCTTATGATAATTTTCCCAAATATAACAACCTAAATAGTCAATTCATGAAATCCTTTGAAACCCTAAAACTTAACTAAAAAACTACTCATACATAATGAAAAAAGAACACAAAGATACGTAAAAGAATGCATAATTAAATAAATACATAGAACAAGTTTCAAAACTTTTATCCAAAACACTGTAAAAGAAAGCAAAAGATGTAAAAATCTGTACAAAAGCTAAAAAACCTAATAAAATAAAGCTTAGCCTCCAAAATGGCTTGAAAACATGCATTTATAGGTCTGAAAATGAATTAGGTTTTTAGCTTAGTTTCATCCACATTTAGATTGTAAATATTGGGATGATTCTGGGACAAAAACGGAAGTGCAGACTTTCCAATTTTTGTGTCCAAGAATGGATTGATCGATATGTATTTTAGATCAATCGATCTTATTCTCAAGCTGATTTCCTGTAGCTCTTTTCACGCAACAGACAAACATGTCTTCACTAAAGTGGACATAACTTACGATATAACTGTTGAGTTTCCTTCAAACCACTTCCAAATGAAAGATAATACATGTGGCTATACTTTGTCAAACTTTTAGCTCCATCCAACGATGGAAACCCTTTCAAACAAGGTCAAACTTCTGATCCTTCAATACGATCATGCATCTCCATCGGGCTTAGGAATCCTGAGTTCCAGCATAAACTACAAAACATTTGGAAGAAAAAGTCATTTTTCATTGTTGCTTACTTGGATTTTGACATCTCGACCTTTTTCAGAGGGAGAGACTTGGTGTTTATGTTTTTCTTTTCATAAGGAGTCTCCTAGTGAATGATGTCACCAAAACCAAACAACATCTTCGCATTCTTGAGGCCGTTTTGATCAAAAAATAACTTATCCTTTAAAACTGGGATGACTTGGGAATCTAGAAGGGTTGCTAACACAAGATCATCGCCGACAATCCTAGATTTTTCTCACTGATATCATATCCTTTAAAAAAAGGCTCCTTCGGTATTTCTCGTCGGGATATGTGAAAGGATTTGATACTCTTCTGGGCTACTTAAAGACAAGTTGATAGAGGATGCCTCCGAACTTGACCCGCTCAACGACCTAGTCTCAGCCAAGGGGTCATCCAATTCCACGTTTATACCCATCATGGTTACAAAAATCTCAGATAAATTAATCTTAAAGCAGACCAGACAAACCAATAACATAATTAAGGAAAAATGGCTAAAGATCACTAGAAACTCAAATACGAAGAACTAATGGATGAAAGACTCTAGAGAGAAGGCAAGAAGTGAGAGAACCTACATTTGAAAATGTCGAAGAAATGAAGAAAGAAGAGAGAAGTGGCAGTATTTATAGAGGAACGAGGTGGTAGATAAAGAGACATGCAACCAATTGACACATACCAGCTCCTATATTCCCACGCCAACAATATCCTAACATATTCGACGCATGCCAACCTCGATATGAGCCAAGCTTTGTCACTCTTATTTGTCGACGTCCAACCATATCACTAAACCGAGAGGGGGAGTACCTGTTATTGGTGGGATGCGCACACCCCTTCGTACATTTCCCGAATTGAGTCATATTCACTTTGAATTAGTCCACATGATCAAACCTAAGAATAGAGGGCCCCCTATTACCAAGTTCATAAATACATACAAGTCGACCTCAACCTCACTTGTTTTTGACTTATCTCATGTAGTATTTATAAGCCAAAATGATGAAGTTGTTCCCCTAACGCCCACACAGATGATCTGCTCGGACATATGAGCATGCTTAATTATGACTTACTGTAGACGACGTACAATCACTGAATCTAATGGGTTAACTCCAAAACTTCCTCTATAAATAAAGGAAGATTGATTAATGAGAGATTCATGCCGAAAATTTAATAGAGAATTACTAATTTTAGAGAGAGATGGAGACTAAATTGCATTTAATAGTTTTATGACCTTATACATAGCTATTAGATTATGAGTATTAAATATGAATCTCGTTTATAACCTCGTAAACTCTTTGTAATTTTGGTATTTGTAATTACATCATCACTAGATACGATCTCACCATTTCTTTGTCATTGCCGAATTTACTGGTTAGATTGAAGGTATTTTACTATTCAAAAAGTTATTAATTTATTTTTTAACAAAATATTATTAATTTATAAAGAAATTATTTGAATCATAAGTTTTATCTAAAATAAATTAAAAAAAAAAAGTGATTTATCGAGTATTAATTTGTGAAGATTATATCGTAGTTCTGATTAAGGGTGAGCAAATTTCCCAAACCGAACCATCTTGAACTGAACTCAAACCAAATAAGGAAATTAACATAAATGGAATAAAAATTTCAAAACTGAATTAACCGAACCTGAATCGAACTGAATATTAAGCGGTTAGTCAAAATAACATAAATTTATTTAATATTAATATATTATTAAATTCATAAAAGAAATATATTAAATTTACTTAACTCTCAACAATATTAAATAAATTAAATAAATGATTTAAGTTTTTTGTTAATTTTGATTCAAAACTAAATCAGTTTTGAATATGGACCGAAATTATTTAATAAAATATATTTTTTTCGAATGGTTTTGTTTAAAATTTGAATAAATTTGAATAACGCTAACCGAAATCTAGTCGAACTAATACACTATTTTTTTTTAATGAATCCATATTTTCTAAACCGAATAATCTAAAAACCGAAAAACTCAGAGCGAGGGAAACAAATAAACTGAATCTCCACCTTTTGTTCTAATTTTGAAACACAATTATAATCCCGAAATAGAGTTGTATAAACATTTCCAAATAAAATTGAGTTGTATAAGGCAATAAAGTCCGCGCGTGCTTTCAGTCTAGAAAGAATGGGACACCAAATTCCACCATATAATGCTCACAAAGTCAAGGATTTGGACGTTAAATTATGAAAAAAAAAATCTAATAATACGAAAAGAAAATAAGACAACATGCTTGGAAAAAACAACACATAGATGTCGTTTGATTGGTTAGACGTCGCCGTAATTAGCCCCATCCTATTTTTTCCCGTGATGTGACTGTGATGTGTATATATCAGTTTCTTAAACAGGTCTCTTGTTTTTATTTAGATTTGGAAAATTATACGGATCCTTTTGGTGATCAACTTTTAACCTAAGCTCGAGAAATTCATTATTTTAGAGCCGTCCAAAATATGAAGTAGATGTTGTAATCTTGTATGAATTTTGAACGTCATCATCCAAAATAATAACTGACTAGAGTTTGAACCGTGCAACCGCGTGAATGATTTTTTAAAAAATTTTATGTATTCAATTTATGATAAATCATATTTAGATTTTTTAAGTATTTGATTCGAAAATTTTTGTCATTTCGAGTTTCGGATTCAGATTCGGTTTCGGGTTCAAGTTCATAATTGAAATTTTTTTCAGTTATTTCAAATTTTAGGTTCGGATTTAGGTTTGAGATTTTCAGATTTTTTTAATTTTTCGGTACTCTTACGGATTCTGGTACAATTTGGTTCGGATAATATCTGATATCTGAAACACCGTGAAACAAAATACGTTAGGATATTTTAGAAAACACTAAATGACAAAAATTAAATTTCTTTTTTTGTTAAAAAAAGAAATTTTTATAAATTTTAATATTTTCGAAAATCTTTTGATTTGTAAATGAGTAGTTAGAGTCAATTTTATTTTTTTAATTTATTAGATACATTAAATATATTTAATAAAAAAATTTAAAACATGTTTAATTTAAAATATCACACATAAAATATTGTGTATTTCTCTTTTAATAAATAAGATTAGAAAATCATATAATCTATTTTAAGGTGATTGAAATCTATGGAAATACTAATAAAATGTCAATATTCATTTGATACAGTTTCTAATAGATTTAAAATCTAAAACTAGAATGATTTAAAAAATCAAGTTTTCAAAAATTATAAATATGAATATAAAAGTTTGTAATTAATTATTCATACTTTTAATAAAAAAAAAAACAATAAACGGATATTTACTTCAATATCACTTTTTCTTAATTTTAAGCTTTTTAAAAATTTAGCTCGGATTTATTAACATGTATATATATATATAAAAGACATGGTTCTTTTTCGAGGACTCAAATCTAAAACAAGAAACATTATATTTATGGTAAAAGTTTGTAACAGATTAATATTATTTGAGTGAAAAAGATAGACAGTATTGTCAACTCTGCACCCACTAGAGATGAGACATTGATTGAGATACATAGCACACCTTCTTGTCTCCTTAAATGTATAGGTACCTATTTATTTGAGGTAAGGCAAACTTTTTTTTTTTTTTAACGTCTGTAGTTTTATTCAAGTAAGGATAAAAACCACACCAAACTGATTAGTCTTCATTCCTCCCTGTAATAAGGACACAAGAATAAAGTGATTAGGCTTCGTTTCGAATTTGATCTTGAAGTCACGACGGCCCTCCTAAAGCCAAAAAAGATTGAAACCGGCCGTCCTTCGTGGCACTCTTTGCAATGTCTCGCGCAATCTTATTAGCTTGAAGTTTTTCAAACACGAACCCGCAACTCGCAAACTCCTCCTTAACGAGGTTAATCTGCTCGTATACACATCTGTAACGAAGCCAATTCTGAGGTTGTAGCAACACCTCCATCGTATTCCTGCTTTGTGTTGCAATTACCACCTCTTGGATCCTTAAATCCTTAACACTTCTTAAGGTCCATAATATACAATGTAGTTCAGCTCTGAGCTTGTTCCTTGAATGCGTAAATGCATCTCTTGCATGACACAACATATCTCCTTTGGGATCCCTTGTTATCCAAACTCCTCCACAAAGTGAAGTCAAGTTCCTCCAATGAGCGTGTATATTACATTTGACCACTCCTTGTGGTTTTGTCCAATTCTTATTCTTCAGCCCCTGGTTCGATTCTTCTTGTGCCATAACCGAAGACTCTATGTTACTCTCTCTCCATTCTTTAGCTTCGTCTGTAATTTTTTGCATCAAACTAGTAATAGATTTTTGCTCACCTGAAAGTAGAATTGCATTACGGTTCTTCCATATATTCCATATTAACCAAGGTATTCTTTGTCGCAATTCTGCATTCACAGTACTATCTTCCAAGAGGTCGAGTAAGAACTTGATGTTTTCTGTTACCTCCATCGAGAATCCCCCTTCAGGTTCTAGTATATTCATTGCTTGGAGCAATTGTTGAGCTCTATCACAGATAAACAAGGTGTGATTGATCGTTTCCAAGTGTCCTTGACATAGTTTACACCTCTCATCAACACGAATACCTCTGCTATTAAGTCTTTCAGCGACTACAAGGGCACCTGACAATGCCCGCCACCATAAGAACTGAATCTTTGGATCTGTTTTGAGCTTCCAAATTCGTTGTTTTAACTGAATCACTTCCTGCATCCGTTGAAAAGGCGGCTGTTCACGTACCAAAGGGTGATGTGCCACAAACCAGTAGCCACTCTTGACGGTGTAAGCTCCAAAGTCTGTGAATGCCCATATGTGGCGATCTTCTGTGTGTCTTCTTAATGCGTCTCACATCTTCATCAGGGAACAAATCTTGTAACTGATCCTCCTTCCAAGAAAAATCCCTTGAAATCAGTGTGAAACCTTCAACTCCAAATCGATGAGACTTTGTTTATTCCACGGTCGTCGCGACAGAGGAGCAAAGATCCATTTGTCCAGCCAGACATGCATACCTGCTCCATTTCCGATTGATTTAAGTAGACCATGATCCATAAGGTCTCGACCATGTAGAATAATATTCCATGCATAAGAAGGTCGCATGCCTTTACTAGCTGACAGAAAACTTAAAGCTGAGTAGTATCTTCCTTTATATATTCTCGCCAACAGAGAGTAGTTTATTAACTAATTTCCAGGCTTGTTTGGCAAGTAACGCCTGGTTGAAGTTCTCTACATTCCAAAACCCCAAACCACCATGATCCTTTGGTCTACATAACTCCTTTCAAGCTAACCAATGTATCTTATTTTTGTGTTCATTAGAGTTCCACCAAAAACTCGACATCGCACTCGTGATCTTTTGGCATGTATGTTTAGTGAGACGAAAGCAATTCATAGCGTAAATTGGGAGAGCCATTGCAATAAACTTGAGAAGTATCTTCTTTCCCCCTAGAGAAAGCATTTTGGCATACCATCCACAAAGTCTTTTGTTTAAATTATCACCGACATAGGCTAATAGTTGTCTCTTAGAACCACTAAAACACTTGGGTAAGCCTAAATATTTACCTTCTCCACCCTCATTATATATATCCAGGAAACAAGCTAGTAACCTTCGCATGATCGGATCTACATTCTTTCTGAAGGTTACCGAGGACTTCTGAAAATTAATCTCTTTGCCTGATGCCTTTTCATACAATCTCAATCATTCAAGAACTGCCGACATTCTTTTAGTTCGGTACGGAATAAGAAGAAACTGTCGTCGGCAAATAAGAGATGTTGGATGCTCGAACTTTGCTCCATGAGTTTCATACCCGTGAGCTTCCCTCTAGCCTCTGCTTTGTTCATAGTATGCACCAAAGCCTCTACACATAGGATGAAGATAAATGGTGAAAGGGGGGCACCTTGCCGGATGCCTCGTTTTGGTTTCACGAAATTGTGAGCTTGGCCATTCATCAAGATCATATACGTTACAGATCGTGTACAACTCATTATCCACATAATTCATTTCTCATCAAATCCGAACTTCCGCAAGAGCTCTTCTAGAAAGGAGCACTCTACTCGGTCGTCTGCCTTCGACATATCCGTTTTGATTGCCATAAAGTCATCTCTACATCTCGGATTAGTTTTGAGGCCATGCACCATCTCGTGCGCTATTAGTATGTTGTCCGAAATCAACCTCCCAAAGATAAACGCACCTTGTGTTGGTAAGATGATTTAAGGTAAGAACCGCTTTAACCGAGAGAAGAGTATCTTGGATACTATCTTATAGGAAGTAGTACACAGACTATTGGGTCTTAGGTCCGTCATGGCTTTCAGATTGGGTTTCTTAGGGAGCAAACACAGCTGCGTAAAATTCCAATCTGTCGGCAAGCACCCTGTGACGAAGAACTCCTTGACCTCCTTCATTACTAGTGGACCTGTGATGTCCCAAAATTGCTGAAAAAACCTATCATGGAAGTCATCATCACCAAGAGTCGAGTCAATTTCGATCGGTTTCACTTCTTTCTTAATCTCACTATCAATGATCGATTTGGTGAGAAACAAATTCATATATTTTGTGACTCTGGGTTGGAAACCTTGGAATAGCTCCTCGTCAATGCATGCATTTGATGAATCAAATAGCTGTGTGAAATAATCGACAATAATGCCACCTTTCTCTGTTTTGTCGTATCTCATCAGACCTTAAGCATCAATCAAGGATCGGTTCGTGTTGCGTTGTTGCCTTGATTTAGCTTTGTTATGAAAGAATTTGGTGTTTTTGTCTCCCTCTTAAAGCCATTGTACTTTGCTCTACTATTTCCAGTATGCTTCCTCCTCACGTACAACTTTGGCTAACTCTTCTTTACACTTACTCATAAACTGAAAATTTGGACATGTCTTACTTGATTCCTCGTCAATGCTCTATTGTAGTTGCCAGATTTGCACACCAGAGTTTAGGTCAGTTTTTCTTTTCCATAGCGCCAGCTCCTTTTGACAATCTGATATCCTGTAAGTCACTTTTATTTGGCCATTCCCCTGAAATCGGTTCTAACCCCTCTTGACTACATCAGCAGCTTCACCATTGTTGCACCATCTTTTATCAAAGCAAAACCTTCCTCTAAACTGCTCAGTTTGGCCATATAATCTTGTCAACAAAGGTTTGTGATCTGATCCCCATCGTGGGAGATATTCCACTTGTGATCGAGGATAAAGTCGAAACCATACCGCGTTTTCGAAAGCTCGATCCAATCTACATTGTATCCAAACTTTTTTTATTAATACCAATGCCATTTATGATTTCTATAGCTCCAGCCCATGAGAACCAATTCCCATAGCTTGGTACTTCCTTAACTCGACACTCTTTAGCAAATGTTCGAAAATCTGTGAAGGAAGCTTCCTGTCTGATCGATCCACCTCTTTTTCAAGTTATTCATCAATTCGTTAAAATCCCCCACCAAAAACCAAGCCTCTTCTCTGTCCACTCCCCTTTCCGCGATCCTCTCCCACACCTCTCGACGTCTACTACGAATAGGATCACCATAAACAAAGGTTAGGTAATACAACAACTGCTCATCATTCACTTTCATGTCCACCACTCTGTTATCAGCAAATAATATGTCTACTTGATGATTATGCTTCCAGAAAACCGCCAATCCCCCACTACGACCTTCTGGATCTACTAAAAGCTTATGATCATATCCCTAAGATCTTTGAAGTGTCCCCATATAGTCACTAGAGTTTTTTAGTCTCTAGGAGAAACACAAAGTCCGGAAAATGTTTATGACACATTTCCTTAAGGTGTCGAATTGTCAATTCGTTTCTTAAACCTTGACAGTTCTAACTCAGAATCATCATTGAGGATTGGATGATCTCAGGTGAACCATCAAACCATTATCCTGCTTCGCAAGTTTCAACGACACTTCATTCTGGTCATCTGTTTTTCTTTTCAAAGGCAACTCACTATCAGCCTCTGCATTATTCTTCTCCTATTCAAGACGTCTCCCAGTAGAGATGTTCTTATTCTTATTCCTCCGAGACCATGAGGAGCTTTTACCTTGCTTCTTGTTGCTTCTACCATTGGTGGAGGCTGAACTTGCCATCGTACATCTAACATTAAACATTCCTGCTCCTTCCTGGATCACCTCCTTCTCGCTTCTGATTCTAACCTCTGGATCTCTGTTCACATAACTTATTCCCCGACCAGCCATATGCTGAGCACTTAAAAGTCCATTTTCCATTCTTACTCCATTTTCTACCTGCCCCTCTTCGCATCTCAGATCGAACCCTTGGTCTCTATTAGTAGCTTCATCAACGCTACGAAAGTCAAAGGTGTGTGACTTACTCCTAATAATCATTGGACTAATCATGGGAGGGCTTTCTAAATGAAGATACGAATTTTGTGCCAAAGAATCACGTGATAGCTCGGCCAGCACCTTTGTCATTTTAACTTCTCTTAGTCTTCTTTCCTCTAGATCCAAATAGCTCATATAAATCTTCATCTGCTCAAACACTTCTGAGTTCACAAGCCCTGGACTTGGTTCAAAGCGAGGAGGGATAGTTGGGCTCAATAGAGGCATCAAATTATCAACTACATTGTTGTGATGTTGTCTCACGTACGTAGGAGCAATCTCGATATTGCTCTGTTTTGAACTCTCAGCTCTGTTTTATCTTTGGTTCTTGAGAAACAAGGGACACTTTTATTTCTCGTGAGTCAGGCGCAGACAATGAAAGCACTTCCTTCTGACTCCTCATACTCTATTTCGACCTGAGTTATTCCTCCCGTGGGATGATTTATTATCTTGACGTCCCGCAACGGTTGCTCCAGATCAATCACCACAAGAGCTCTAATGTACGGTAGAAGATGTTGGCTTCCTTCTTCAAACTCAATCACTTTAACATACCCAATGGCTCCCGCAGTAGCTCTTATGATTCTGTCCGTGAGATGATTAATTGGGATTTTACGAATACGAATCCAGATCGGAGCCGTGCGCAAGAAGCTTGGTGGAGGATTGGCTACCCATCAATCAAGGACCATACCCCAATCATCAAAGGTCCAGAAGCCATGTTTCATCACTGATTGGATATTCGTTTCAAGTTCAAAGATGAACTGAAAACTATCCTTAGATAAGGCGATACCTCTTACCCTTTCATAAATCTTCCAAATTTTAGGCTTAAGACGAAGCATTCTTCTCATATTTTGATTCTGCGGATTCAAAAACCTTCCAACCAAATTGTTCCCATTCCTAGACGCTAAGCTAAAACCTTCTTCTACAGGGATATCGATTGGTGTATCTTCCTCTAGAGCCATCTCTTCAAGAGCTTGGTATAGTGATTCTTCTATTAACAACAAGAAAATCTCAACTCTGATTAGTCTCCGACGAACAAAGTAAAAGCTTGGAACACCGTCAACAATTAACGGCCAAGCTCTATAGTGTGAATGTCTATAGTGAATTTGATTCCTTATTCGGATTGTACTACAGAGGACAATATAGAAATAAGGATCAATTTGTGACGAAGAGTTTCTTGAAAAGGTGAGAATATGGTAAGAAAAAGAAATTTGCGGGAATGACAAAATTACATTTTCCTTAATTTTGAAAATTCCAATATTACCGCCAAGGACCAAGCCCTTACGGAAAGTGGCTCCATTTGGAAAGACAATGTGAAAGCCTCTAGAAGAAAGAGAGAGTGAGCTAAAAAAAGACATTTACATTGACAAAGCATATGTTTTCGGTAAGGCAAACTTATGATAGTGTTAAATCGTTGACGAAAAAAAATTATAGTGTTAAATCTCGATATACTTTGTCATGAATAATTTGCTAGTGTTAGCTTAATATTTCCCTCAAAAATAAAAACTTTCGCTAAATTCAGCTATTTTCTATCAATCAAGTAAAAACAAAATAAAAAATGTTTTGATTTCCGTGAAAAGCAAAAAGTAGTAGTATTTATCACTTTACCAAAACAGAGGAAATGCGTAACTCTAGTTACTATTCATTTTTTATTTTTTCTCCATCATTTTTTAGTTTTTTTTTCGCCTCAGTTTTTTTTTCTTTATTCTTTTTACTCTACACATTCATCAGTTACACCCTAAAAATTTTGGAGCTTTAGGTTTTGTAATGTTATGAATTAGAAACTCATGTTTGGAAATTTTAAGAATATCATATACAGGTTCACTTTAAGTAATGTTTTACAAAAATATAATGATTATTGAATATCTTATTACATTCTAAAACTTTATATTTTTTCATTTTAATTTGCTATGAACCAAATTTTGATTTTCTGTATTGGAGGACTCCAGATATGGAAGCTGAAGATGTAAAAGAGAAGGTTTTCCCGTGGATTTTATGGTTTATCTGGAAAGAGAGAAACAACATATTATGTAATGGCAAAGATAAATAAGCTTCGGATATGCTAAAAATGTTCGAAGTGAGGCGCAAGCTTGGATAAAGGCCAATATGGTGGATAATGTTCCTCGAATGCCACCAGTATCCTCCACTCCAACAGTCCAAAGTCTTTTGTGTTAGGTTTACGAATCCTGGAAGTGTGATGTCCCATTCTCGGGTCTTTGATGGTTCTCTTGTAATTTCATGACAGGTTATGTGATGATGAGAGCAAAGGGCCAGCATCGAATCTAGTCTCTTTGACATACAGAGCTAGAAGCACTCATGTGGGCAACGAAGCGGATATATATGTTACAAGAAAGGGTTGTGACGTTCCAAACAGATACCATGAAGCTTCTAATGATGGTGGTGAATCCATATAATTGACCAGCTTTTTCAACACAACTAGTGGAACTCCGGAAGCTAATATCTCTTTTCACCTCGGCGGATTTCAAGTATTTGCATCGATCACTGAATTAGAAGGCCGATAAGCTAGCACGCAGTGTAAAGTTGAGGTTATCTATTTTCAATTATGTAAACTCAATACCTCCGATTTGGACTATCAAACAATTTTTAATTGTATAATGCTTTTGTTGACAAAAGAGTAAGTGATGAACCATTTTCTATTCTTTTTTTATAAACAACACATATTTCGGAGGGTTATTGAGATTTAGATTTTTGAAGAGTTTATTGATTTTAAAAGTTGAAAGATTTATCAAATTTGACAAGAGTTTTATTAATTTTGCATAGAGTTATGTGTATTAAAAAATCAATCAAAATCTTTTATTTATATGAATTATAAGAATCTAAGGTATATATGAAATATTTTAAAAGTTGTGCTTAATGTGTTAATTTATTGAAAATGCATGTTCCAATAACACTAGATTTAATAAAATTATAGAATCAACCAAAACCAAACTTTTTAAATAACAATAGATTTTGAGTCGACATTTAAAATCATCAAACTAATAACAATTGATTTTATGAATAATATTATAGTCCATAAACTAATAACAATAGAATTTAAAAGTTTTAACATTCTTCCAAAATTCATCTACCGGTAACCACCCCCATGAGATAATTATAAGATATTTTTAAATTGACAAAAGGGTATTTTTTTTAAAAAAACGGGTATCTTTAAAAATTATCTTTTATATTCGGACTAGGAATTTTTATAAAGATTTATAATATGAGAAATTGGGTCATATAACCAAACAAAAAAAAATTCAATCTCTAACATCCTTTTTCTAAATTATCTCTCCCCAAAAAGTTTTTCTTTTATTCTTATTTTATTTAAGGGGTGTTTTGGTAGAAACCCCCCCCCCCCCATTTTCTTTTAATTTTTTTTTTGTTTAGGTTAGATTGTAAATTAGAAAATTTGGTCAAATACCAAAAAATCAGTTAATTAACTACCTACCACCTCATTTTTCTCAAAAAATTGATCTCTTTACCTCTTATTATTATTATTATTATTATTATTATTATTATTATTATTATTTTGTTCAAAAAGAAAGTCTAAAATTGTCAATTCACTCCACTTTTATATAATTGTTTTTGTCAAATCTAAAACCTAGTTAATTGTTATTTTTTGTTAAAACACAAATTCATCTTTGTTAATTTAAAAAATTAATTTTTTTTCTTTGTTATTTGTCAAATTTCTGTTTTGGTCACAAATTATTTGTCAAATTTATCTCATTAAAACAGAAGTACAAAGAATTTTTCATACATGATTTTTAAACTAAACATGTTAAAAATTTATTAAATGCATCTAATAAATTTAAAAAAATCTCTAATTACTCCTTTACATATTCCCAAAAACATATTAGAATATCTTTCACCCCTGCATTCTAAATTGGAAGCTTTGTTATGGGAAATTACAGAGATTCAGGCAAGAGGTTTGAACTGTCAGCATTTCGAGACAGACTGTTCAAAACTTGTAAACATGCTACAAAATCCAAGTGACTGGTGATGGCTCAGGTTTTCATCCAAGAATTCACTGCAAGCGTACAACTAAGTACGTTGTAGTGGTTCGGGTATCGAATCCACAAAGACCAAAGTGTGCTAAGAACTTTTAGATCAATTACGGGCTAAGACGGAAGAGAAAGTTTGGTAAAAGAAGACTAATTTCGTAAACAGGGAAGAAAGCAATGCGAACAAAAGTTGTAAATCAATTTGGGAAGACGCTAGGCATAGGGTGCTCTTAGGGAATTCATTTCATCAGGATTATAGATTGTTTAAGGGGAAGCAAT
>OVAN01004910.1:0-24665 GCA_900406275.1 Anastatica hierochuntica | reverse complement strand
AATTTTAAATCATGTTTGAAAAAATGAAAATTATTTATAGTAAAGTAAAAATTTAACGTTCAAAAAATAAATTTTTTACTTTAAAATATGAAATATATATATATATATATATATATATATATTTAATGTATACATTTATTGAAGTAAAATTTTTATGGTTTAAATTTTCAATGAAACTTTCAATACAAATAATCATTTAAAATATTATATATAGTGTAAAATATTACTTAAAATTAATGTTATAGACATACATGGAAAATAAAATATTAAAAGAAATTATATATTATTTCTATGTATTTAATTATTTAAATATTATAAATTTTATTTTATTAATTTTCAATTAGTCCAAGATTAATGTGTTTCGAAAAAGTATTAAATGATATATGTATTTAATTATCTTAAATTTATGTGTTAGAAGAGGATATGATAATTTATTTTTTATTATGAAATTTATGATGATAATATGAAAAGTTTAAATTATGTATTAAATCACATCAATATAAATAAAAAATTTATTTGAAAAATAAAAGAATAAACCTATTAATAGGAAATTAATATTTAATTACATATATTATAAATTTTAACGATTTACATTACAAAAATCCTGATAAATAGCACCACAAAGGTTAACCTTTTCAAAACACACATTTACAATCTTTCCAAAAACAATTTAAAAGATAAATTAATTTTTTATATTAAAATTCTCTTACAAACTTCCAAAAATAATATTATTTTATAGGAAAAATTTTGCAACAAGCTAAGCCAAAAAAGTTCTCTTTCAAAATCCTAAATTTTCTTCCACCTCACTATTTAAGACCATGCTATCTATTAATCCGAAATATCTACTTTCCTCCCAATTTATATCTATATTTTTTATATTTTATACAATAGTGTTCTTTCTGATTTTTTATTTTGATTAATTAGTTTTAGTACATATTTCTTATAATATTTTTCTTTTATAATATTATTTATATTGACTGTAAAATATTTTTCTTTTGCTTTCAAGTACGACCATGATTTGCATAATAATGAAATTCGTGAAATAAACTCAATAACAACTATATTTTGATTACTATAAAATAATCAAAGACATAGATATTTCGGATATTAAATTTAAGATAACTACTATATATACGTATATAATTTTATGTTAGGAGTTTTGGGCACTCGAAATATTATGATTCTTGCCGAGATCGATTTTCGTTTTTCGTGTATTGAAGTTTCGTATCCATACGAATATTTATCGATTTCGGTTCAGTTTCGGTATCAATTTTTTGGGTTGGATGCGCTTTGATTCTTTGACCTAAATATTTTATCCACTCCTGCTTACATCCGCGAATTCGCGGACACCACCTAGTAAATCTTGAAAGTTGAATCTATAACTATTAAGAGCATCTCCAAAAGAGACACTTATTTTGAGGGTGGCAAATCCTCAAAATGAGGGTTTAAGGGCCAAATGCTCCAAAAGGAAACTTCAAATTTATCTCTAAAACTGTTTGTATTTTGCATTTTAGTCCTCAATTATTATAATATTTAATTATCATCACAAAATTGTTTGTATTTTGCATTCTAGTCCTCAATTTATCTCTAAAACTGTTTTTATTTTAACATTTTTATTTAGTTTTATATGATAATTGAATTTATTATAGATATATTAAAGATAATATTGTAATAAAAATTATAGAAAGGTAAAAAAATGATGAATAAATAAATATTAGTTGAATTGTAAAAGATATAGATAAATATAATGACCAAAATCGACAAAAAAAATATAATAACAAAAAAGAAAAGTAAATAGTGTTTTGAGGTTTTGAACAGTGAAACCTCAAATTTGTGGATTCACTATTCAAAACCTCAAATTTGAAGGTTTGAAGGCCCTTTTGGAGAACAAAAAACCTCATATTTGAGGGTCTTTTTGGATATGCTCTTTTTGGCAACGAAGCAATTATTCATTTATTTATTTTTCTTTTAACCACAACATAAAATTACAATTTTAGTGTGATTGAACGTCAGAAACACACACAAATGTAAGAAATTTTCTAAAATTGAAATTTTATTTCTGACGAAAGAAAATGTGCACGTGTTTAGGCTTTCACACGTACGACGCTTGTCTTATAAACTCTCTCCCTAATCGGCCTCTGAAGAAGGAAGAAAAAGCCCAGCAAGTCTTTAGTAATTAATCTCAGCCGTCAGATCATTCATTTGCCATCTTCACAGATCTTCGTCGTCTCTCTCGTTCTCGAAAATCCTTTCCTCTCTCCCGGAGCCGGCGCGCGTCTTTCTCTCGGTGGCGGTAAGCGATGATTTCGATTTTTGTTTCCTTGCTCGATTTAAACGTTCAAATTTTGGGTTCGGAGATTCTCGTGCGGCGCCTACATTACCTGTTTGATTTTCGATTTGTGCTTAAATCTCTCTTTAACTGATTTTACCCAAATTCGATTAAATCTGTAATTTCATTCTCGCATCGCTGCTACTTTTTTCTTCTTCTAGGGTTTATAGTTATCGTGTTCGTCTTTTGATTCAATTTCTTTTCGGCGTTCTGTTTTTTTCCCTTCGAATATGTGTAGATTTTCAAGATGATGATTATGATGATGGATAGTAGCATCAGCAATAAAGCTTTACAATCTCAGGAATCTTTGAATTAGCGGCTCTTCTTCTTCTTCTTCTTCTTCGCCTTATTGGGTTTTCTTCGTTTTGCTTCTCATCTGTAAATGGGTTGTTTCCATTCCACGCCTGCTGGAGAGTCTCCACGACATGAAAATCCTGTGAAGCTAGCCTCTGAGACTGCTTGTAAGTTAACTTGTGCCATACGTTTCATTCTATTGTTTAGCTTTAACCTCCAAGAGCATGAGCCTAGAGATTGTCTCTTTTTCTTTAGTCTCCTAATGTGGGTATTTTATTTAACTTTCTGTTTAAGATTTCATTGAATCTAAAAAAACTTTTAAAGTTAATTTCATTTTCTGTTTTGAGGATGCTTGTTGTTACCTAAGTAATCACTTAATCTTATTCCAGTAGTTACTTGGATCACCAGTCTAGTTTACCTCTACATAAGATCTGAATCTTGATCAGAGAAGTTTTTCAAGAGAGCAATGTTCAGTTTTCTTCGGGGTTGACATGATCTTTATGCTAATCCCGCAATGTTCCTTGTTATTTCTTTGTTTTTCCAGTTAGTGTGAGTGAAGTTGAAGCATTGTTTGAATTGTTCAAGAGCATAAGCAGTTCGGTTGTTGACGATGGCTTGATAAACAAGGTATTGATAAATCCATTGCCTGTAATTCTTTTGCCCTCATGGGAGGATCTCAAGAGCCTGGTGTCATTGCACTGTATAATTCATAATAGTTGTCAACTTTGTTGACTTTTACCAATTTATTAGTATGTAGTAATTGAACTCCCATGCTGATCTGTGGGCTCCTTATTGATAACCAATTCTGTGAGCTGATAGTTGACTTGAATTTTAATTCTTTTTTATTAGTTATTTATTGACCAACTTGTAATGCAGGAAGA
The DNA here is from genome assembly GCA_900406275.1 of Anastatica hierochuntica. Taxonomy (NCBI): domain Eukaryota; kingdom Viridiplantae; phylum Streptophyta; class Magnoliopsida; order Brassicales; family Brassicaceae; genus Anastatica; species Anastatica hierochuntica. Next base: position 21,161 of record OVAN01004910.1, on the reverse strand, counting down.
GTTTCAGCTTGCTTTGTTCAAGAACAGAAAGAAGGAAAACTTGTTTGCCACTAGGGTAATCTTAAGTTCTCCAGCCTTTACAACTTTGTTGTTGTTCCCAAAAGATTTGTTCTATAGGAGTACTAAATGGTAATGGCCATTTTTGCAGATATTTGATTTATTTGATGTTCAACGAAAAGGCTTGATTGATTTTGGAGACTTTGTGAGATCACTTAATGTATTCCATCCTAATGCTTCTCTAGAGGAGAAAACAGACTGTAAGTTGACCATAAACGAGTTTACACCTATTGTTTTTCCTCTAAAGTCTTCCATTGATTTTTCTTCACCTTCATATGTATTCATATCTCAGTTACGTTTAAGATTTATGACATGGATTGCACGGGTTTCATTGAACGCCAGGAGGTATACATTTCTCAGATATGTTTCAAATTATTTATTTTCAAAGATGTTTTCAAGCTTTCACTACTGATCATGAATGAATGTTCTTTAATTCTGCATCACTTACTGAATAAACCCCCCTGAGAAACCATACTTGCATATGTGATTTTGGCAGGTGAAACAAATGTTGATTGCCCTTCTCTGCGAATCTGAAATGAAACTGGCTGATGAAACAATAGAGATGATACTCGATCAGGTTTTTACTTAGTGTCTATTACACTCTGTCAGAGGCTCTTTTTTGTAAATATTTCTGCTTTTTTCAGACATTCGAGGATGCAGATGGGGATCGGGATGGAAAGATCGGTAAGACAGAGTGGAGCGATTTTGTAATCAAGAACCCATCTTTGCTTAAAATCATGACTCTTCCATATCTGAGGTATGTTTCCTAACCATTGATTCCAACAATTTCCGTGCCGTTTATAAGTTTGAGGACATCAATTTAAATCGCAGGGACATAACGACGACATTTCCGAGTTTTGTGTTTAACTCGGAGGTCGATGAGATCGCGACGTGAAGAAACAGCAAGCTGGTTTATAGAAACCACTTCGTAGGTTGGACTACGAACAAAACCAAAACCGACTTTTACAATTTTGTAACGTTGGAACTTTTAGTTTATGGGTTTTGGTCCTTTTGGATATTAGTGAAAATGATTCCTCTGCTTATTTTTCTCTTAACAGTTTTGAATATTTTTGAGTTGTAGTTCTACGGAAAACCAAAATTCTTATTATATAAAGTTGTACCTATTTGACCTGAACAAGCGTGGCACGTTGACAAAATTGCAATTCACAATAACATATGTTAGTTATTTGACCAGATTATGGCATGAGTCAATTATAAATCTTATTAAAATACAAGTACAAATATTTTTTCATGTATGATTGTTTAAATTGAAATTATTTTAGAAATTTTATTAAATGTATCTAATGTATATGAATATTTTTAAATATGAATAACATTAGAATATTTCAATATTTTTTTCACCTAATTATTACAATATAAATATTTTTAATATAAATTTTTAATTCAAAATAAAAAATTATAAAGTGATAAAATTTAAAATAACCGACAAAAATCATAAAAATAATTTGTATATGTATTAAAGTTTCCTCTGATATTTTTAAAAAAATACTCCAACGGGTTTTGTTTCACAGTATTTCGGTTATTATCCGAATTAAACTCATACCCGAATACAGGTGCCCAAAAAACGCGAAAAATCTGAAAATCCCAAACTTAATCTTGAACATGGGATTCAAAATAACTGAAAAATTTTAAAATTTTGAACTTGAACCCAACATGAAACTCGAAATAACCAAAAAATCCAAACTTGAAAAATCTAAACAGAGTCAAACTCTAGTATAAGTTTAACAATTTTGTATAATTAAATTTTCCGTTCTGTAAAAGTTAAATACTAAATGTGATCAGATCTTTTAGCTCGAAGTGCTCGGATTTTATTTCATGATTTAACATTTGTAGATACCAAACCTCTTAGTTGAGTTACCAAGCATAAAGTGATGGTCTAATTAATGTGTGGTTGTAAAAAAAATGTGACCATTCCATTAAAATCCACTAGAATGAAGAAAAAGAAGAATGAATTTTTTGTGGTGCAAAATGTTGTTATCTAAGGAAGTCCTCGTCTAAAGCGACTCAAAGATTTCTTACTATTAAAAACAGAGACAATGTTGGGCTTATATAGACCTTTAGAGTTCACCACCACTTTGAATGAAACTATTGCAATTAACACCTAAACAGGCTCGACTACTACCCCTACGAATCATGAGTGATTTATTCAACTATGACAGATTCAAACAAAGATATTTTGACTATGAAATTTGATTGGGGTGGTTCCACCATACCCGGTCTAGACCAAATCGATCTAGGAATTGGTGGACCGTAGGGGCCCACTAATTAAAAGAGAAAGGAAGCTTAAAGCCCAGAGGGGGAGAAGAGCCATGAGAAAGGCTGCAAACCTGGTTGGAGGAAGTAACCGCCGAGTCTTAGCCTCAAGGGACCAATTAAATACACATTCAATTGGAGGAGGAAGAGATCAAGGAGCTGTTACGAAAGAACAAGGCTATAAGAGGGGAGAAGAGAGAAGGAAGGGAAAGGGGGACTTTTCTTGGAACTCTTTCGATATTCGACGTATTAGTAAATCCTTTGTAACATTCCATTGACCGTTGATAAGCTATATGAACTTAGTCGTCGAATCCTTTCTCGTGCCTTGCAATCTAACAAAACGTGCACCCTAATTTCTGAGTTGGATTCAAGATCCATCAATTGACGCTAGAAGAAAGGGCAACTCCGCTAAGCTACATCAAAAACTACCACTGAGATCCAGGTATCCAGAACTAACACATACATTGTTATCGATTTTTCTTTAAGTACGCAGGAAGCCAAGTTTGGGGAAAACGACGACCGCAACGATATGCCAACCATCGGAGATCAAGCAAATCCCAGCCACTTGTCGGGCGCGACTGACGAAACCCAGGTCCAAGACCCCCCCTGCCCAGACAATCGACCTGCTGGCCGCGTTAGCTTAGTTACCGAAGAACATGCAAGGAATTTTCGCGTTATTGGTGGCAGCAAGCGAGAGGCAGGAGGCGCAAGGATGGCAATCAAGGATGAGGTTGGATGCATTGACCCAAGCACAAGTACATCAAGAGGAGAGGTTGGAGTCCCTATTGCCGCCATCACCACAGGGGCCAGGAGGACCTAGTCTCCAACCAGCGAACAACGGAGGACAAAACGGCCGACGATCGAGCGAGGGACATACCCTAGCTTGGCAGGAGTCAAATCTGGAGACGCATACAGACGCCGAGCTCACCACGTTAAGGCAAACCCTCACTCAGGCAACGACCGAGCTTCAAACCAATCAATCTCAGATACACAAGGCTGCCAGCTCCGCTCTCGAGGTGGACAAAGTGATAGAAGAAACCCAGAGAACTCTTTTCACTCACCGCATAATCAATGCAGTCATCCCCAACATCAAGCTAAAGATCGCACCATACGAAGGAAAGACAAATCCCCGAGCTCACATGACAGCATTTTGCATCGCAATGGGAAGAGTGAAGTTTGGGGAAGACAACAAGATCGCCGGGTATTGTCAGCTCTTCGTAGAAAATATGTCGGGAGCGGCTATCAATTGGTTTTTCCAGTTAAAATCAAATACTATCGACAACTTCAACGAGCTGTCAACTGTCTTCATTAAGCATTATTCCATGTTCATCGAGAAGGGGGCGATGGACACCGATTTATGGACCATGGCCCAGAAGAAGGATGAATCTCTGCGGTCATTCCTGATGCGGTTTAAGGCGGTAATTTCTAATATTGTCGTCAGTGGCGAAGCAGGAATCGCGGCATTAAGAAATGCCTTATGGTATAGCTCACGCTTCCGAGAGGACCTAATGTTGAATCGACCCGTATCATTAGAAGACGCCCTTCACCGAGCATCCATATTTGTTCTTATCGAAGAAGAGAAAAAGGCGTATGCAGAGAAGCATGCCCTGGAGTCAAAATTAACCCCGAAGGAAAAATCCAAGGAGGAGCGGGATTCTAAGAGACCTTCTGGTGGCTCCCAACCTGAAGGCATCTCGGGGAAACACAGAGCATTTCAGATCTCAGGAGCAAGGAGTCAGGAGTGAGCTCCAGATCCATCAAGTGGTTATAAACCACGAACCAATACTAGGACAAGGAATAACGACACCAAAACTTCAGACAAGTATTGCGAATACCACCAAATAGCGGGCCATACGACCGAGGAGTGCCATGGGTTTAAACAATACCTTTTCAACAAATACAAGGCGGAGGAGTTTGCCAAAAGGGGGGAGTCGCCAACAAAAGCCCGATACCATAACGACACAGATCCTCCAAAGCGAGACAGGGAGGCGCAAGGCGTAGAAGCCGTGGAACCGCCTGTTGCTAGGAAGCGCATTAACATGATAATGGGAGGTAACCCATTTTGCAACGATTCGGTCCGAGCAATCAAAAGTTATAGCATGCAAATCAGTTCGATAACTGACGGACTACAAGAGGTAGCAATGGAAGACACAATCTTGGAGTTTTCTGAACACAAGACTCGGCATGTTGATCATCCGCATAATGATTCTCTCGTAATAGAGCTGATGTTGGACAACTGTGAGGTGATGATAGCTCTCATCGACCCTGGGAGCTCGGTGAACGTCCTTTATAAAGACACATTTGATAAAATGGATCTTCTGGAAGATCGGATAAAACGTACCAAACAGCCATTAACAGCTTTCAACGGAACAACCATAATGGCAATCGGGACGATAAAGCTGGACACGTATCTAGGAGGCATTAAGATGGAAACAAAATTCACTATAGTGGAAGCCCCAGACATATACAACATCATCCACGAAACTCCATGGATACACTCTGTGCGAGTTGGCCCCTCAACCTATCATCAATGCATCAAATTCCTTACGAAGAGTGGAATGGTGACAGTTCATGGCAACCAGCGAACATCGCGGTTGTGTTACATAAGCGAAAAGAAGCTGCGACGGGCTTCCTGGCAATAGCAATTACAGATTCGGGGTCCGACCTCTGACAACGAGCTCACGAGCCAGCCAGAACCAGGAGGTTCCGGGCTCGACAAAGTCCAACATGTATGTATTGACCCAGATAATTCAGATCATTGCGTTTATGTAGGCACGAAGCTCAAGAAGGAAGTCTTTAAGGAATTGGTTACTTTTCTAAAAGAGAACAAACACACATTTGCATTGTCAACGGAGGACGTGACAGAGATAGGCATCGACGTGATCTTCCACGAACTGAACGTGGATCCGACATGCAAACCAGTACGGCAAAAACGGAGGAAGCTCGGCCCAGAAAAGGCCACAACAGTGAACGCTGACTTGGAACGACTGCTCAAGGCAGGGTCAATCATCGAATTCAAATACCCTGACTGGTTAGCCAATCCCGTAGTGGTCAAGAAAAAGAACGGCAAATTGCGGATGTGCGTTGACTTCACCGACCTAAACAAGGCATGCCTAAAGGACAACTTCCCCTCCCACACATCGATCGTTTGGTCGAAGCAACCGCTAGGAACCAACTGCTTTCCTTCCTGGACGCTTTCTCGGGTTACAACCAGATACTCATGCATCCTGATTATAGGGATAAAACGGCTTTCGTGACAGACAGGGGACGGTATTGTTACAAGGTTATGCTGTTTGGGCTCAAGAACGTTGGAGCAACGTATCAACGGCTGGTGAACAAGATGTTTTTTGACCAGCTTGGCAAAATCATGGAGGTTTACATAGACGACATACTAGTGAAGTCATTACGGGAGGACGATCATGTCGAACACCTCAAGGAATGTTTCTCGGTCCTCAACAAATATGGAATGAAGCTAAATCCGAAAAAATGCACATTCGCCGTCACTTTTAGGGAATTTTTGGGATACTTGGTCACACAACACGACATAGAGGTAAATCCTAAGCAGATTTCTGCGCTTATGAGCATGAGGTCACCCACTACAATGCGGGAGGTTCAGCGTCTCACAGGTCGGATAGCTGCTTTGAACAGGTTTATTTCTCGGTCAACCGATAAGTGTCTGCCATTCTACCAAAAGCTCAAATCAAACATGAAGTTCGAATGGGACGAATCTTGCGAGAAGGCATTCCAGCAGCTAAAATTGTACCTTACGACGCCCCTGGTGCTTGCTAAGCCCGAAACCGGAGAAGTGTTGTACCTGTATATAGCAGTCTCAAGTGTAGCGGTCAGTGGCGTTCTTGCCAGAGAAGAAGGTGGCGAGCAGAGGCCTATTTTCTATCTTAGCAAGTCTTTGATAGGGGCAGAAACCAGGTACTTGACGACGGAGAAGCTAGCATTCGCGGTGATGACATCGGCAAGGAAGCTCCGACCTTATTTCCAATCTCACTCCATTACCGTATTGTCAAACCACCCACTGCGAACAATCCTCCATAGCCCCACACAATCGGGACGGCTCGCAAAATGGGCAATCGAGCTGAGGGAATATGACATTGAATACAAACCCAGAACGGCACTCAAATCCCAATTCTTGGCGGATTTCATCATCGAGGTCACCAAAGCAGAGAGCTCGGAGATAAAGGCGTCATGGAAGTTGCACGTAAACGGGTCTTCCTCGCAAAAAGGGTCCAGAGTGGAAGTCCAGCTTATCTCACCAACCGGTGAGACCCTTGAATATTCATTCCGGCTGGCGTTCCCGGCCGCCAACAATGAGGTCGAGTACGAAGCACTGCTCGCCGGTCTTCGGCTAGCCAAAATCGTTAACGCTAAGAGAATTGACGTCTTCTGCGGTTCACAGTTGGTGGCCAACCAATGCAATGGTGATTATGAAGTTCGGGACGACCGGATGGCCGCTTATTTGAAGCTTGTTCACGAGGTGGTGTCAATTTTCGAAGGCTTTACGCTGATGAGGATCCCTCGCAAGGAGAACACAGCAGCAGACGCGTTGGCAGCTCTGGCCTCCGCTTCTGAGAAGTACCTAACTCGCACGATACCGGTGGAGACAATAACTACACCAAGCATCACCCATATCCTTGTTAACACCAACGACGATGAACAGGAATTGGAACCCGAGCTCCCTCAAATTATGGCACTTCATGAAGACGATCTCGACGAAGACCCTGGTTCCCACATCCTAGATGGATTTGGTACCGGTGACGATTGGAGATCAGAGCTCCTCGTTTATATTATCAATGGAACAATGCTCGAGAACAAATGGCAAGCTCGGAAGCTGAAACAGCGGAGTGCGCGATACACCGTCTACGAAGATAAGTTATTTCGGCGAAGTGATACTAGCATCCTCTTGTATTGCATACATGGGGAGGAGGTGAAGCATGTTCTTAAAGAGGTTCATTCCAGCGTCAACGGTAACCACGCAGGAGGAAGGTCATTAGCTCAAAAGATAAGGAAACTGGGGTATTACTGACCAACGATGGACAAAGATTGTTTGGCTTACAATCAGAAATGTGAAAGGTGTCAAAGTTATGCACCAACGATCCATCAACCCACTGAGTTAATGAAGTCAGTTATGACCCCCCTACCCATTCATCCGGTGGGCAATGGACATCGTCGGGCCTCTTCACAAGTCCAACAAGAAGCAGTACGTATTAGTGGTGATAGATTACTTTACAAGGTGGGTCGAGGCTGAGGCGTATGCCACTATAAAAGACACTCAGGTTATCGACTTCCTCTGGAAGAATGTACTATGTCGGCACAGGATCCCGTATGCCATCGTCGTAGATAATGGTCCCAGTTCACCTCCAAGGAGTTCGAGAACTTCTGTGCAGTTTACAAAATCACGATTCAATACTCAACACCTCATAATCCGCAAGGGAATGACCAAGCTAAGGCCACCAATAAAAGAATAGTCGAGGGCCTCAAGAAAAGATTGTCGTCCAAAAAGGAAGCTTTGTCGTATGAGCTCGATGGTGTCCTCTGGTCGCATCAAACCACACCCCGACGAGGGACCCAACAATCACCTTACTCCATGATATATAGAGTCGAGGCCGTCATCCCTGTTGAGGTGCACGTCCTGACGTTACGAAGAGTCGTGCTACCAGAAAATGAGTCCGTCAATGACGACATGTTGTGAGAAAATTTAGATATCATCGAAGAGCAGAGGGAGTTGGCCCTCATACGCCTGCAAGCCTATTACAAACAGGTCGCACTGCACTATAATAAGCGGGTGAACCCACGAGCTTTCGTAGAAGGCGATCTGGTGCTACGTAAAGTGGTGCAAAACACATCCGCAAATCGTGTCGGGAAGCTCAGAACGACCTAGGAAGGGCCTTATAGCATTTACAGGGTCGTTAAACCCAGAGTTTACGAGCTCCTCAGCATGGATTGCAAGCCGGAGTCACGACCATTAAGCTCGGTGAACTTGAAGAAATATTATTTCTAAAAAAAAAACCACGGTTCCCTGAACCTAAAATAACTATGTAATAGAACTATGGAAAGGCTTGATCCCTCTGGGGTACGTTGGCAGTCTGCATATGGGCACAACTATTATATCAAAATAAACATCTATTTAAAATACTTGCGTATTCCCGCGTCGGTGCCCTGACCAGACAGCTCGGCTTAATAGTGTATTTCTCATACATGCCATGGTAAAGCGACACCAAGATTGTAGAATCGCGACCTCAATATGGTCCCTTCACAGTCCAGTGCTAAATTAGACACATTAAAACAAGACAGTCGAACCATGTCCGCAAACACTTGACTTCCGATTTGGAACTCGAGTGGGGGCACATTGTAAGCCTTCATCACGCTGCACCTAGCCGCCATGTCTGTAAACAGGATAAGTCGCAGTCTTCCTTCGCACCTATGTAAGTCACCTATGTCAGTCATCCATGTCTTTGCCCACGTCATTATTTCTTTATAGTGAAAAATACATAAACATGAAGGTGGATCGATTCAATAAAAAGTAACGTGAACTAAAGTTTGGAAATAAGGCCCTCCTGGGCACAGAAACAGAGTAGCAAAAATACATGACCAAGTTTAAAAAATAACGAAAGAAAAGTTAAAGCAACAAGATAAATTAAAAGGCCACAGACGACCTATTCTTGATTCTTTGTTAGCACATCGGCTAGTTCGGGAGAAAGAGCGGGGAGGTTGGACCCGAACTGCTCTATCAGGGGAGCCAAAGGGTCAGCAGTTGATGGAGGAAGGTCGGTTGGTTCTGTCGGAGTCTGAGTCACAACAGGGAGGCCCATGGCCCCAGAGGTCACCTCCGAGGGTTTAGGCTCAGAAGTGGTGAACGTTAATGCTGCAAGAGCGACCAGGATGGACCGGCTAGAGCTCTCGGAGATCGGAGAGACCATGAGGTCCTTGTCAAGGTCGAGCTCGACCACGTCCATTTCAGTAAGCTCCTCTCTGAAGCTCTCGAGAGCGTTGTTCCACTTATGTTTCTCGGCCTCCAGGTTGGCGACTCCACCAGCTGCCATCTGAACCAGAAGCACGACGTGGCTCTGAGCTTGCGACTGAAGGAGGGCGTTCTCTTGGACTAGCTTCAGGTCCTTCATAGCATGCTCGATCTTTTCAAATCGGGTCTTGCATTTCGCCACCGCTTCCTTGCGTGCTTTCCTGCCCCCCCCTTCCGAGATTCTCTCTCCGCCTGCACCTTGAGCTCGGAAATCTCCTCCGCATGAGCATGTGTAGCAGAGTCGAGGCGCCAAGCCAAGGCGGTTGCTTTCTTTTGGGAAGCCTCAAGGTCGATGGTCAACCTTTCCTCCTCTTGTTGGGCTTCGCTTCGAGCCCTCTGCAGTTCGTTGAAGAGCTCGGTTTCTTTTCCCTTTTCCTCATTGAGGCTGCCTTAAGCTCCTCCTCCCTCTTCTAAGCCTTTTCCTCCAACGCCTTCAACTGGTCTTGGACGTTGGTTAGCCACGATCTCAGGGCGGAGTCCTTGAGTTCGAGCTCAGAGGCTTTGGCCTTTAGCTCCTTAATCCTGAGCTCGGAGTCTGCAGCCAGCTTGACGGCCTCAGCACACTTTCCCTTCTCAACTTTCAGGTCGCGGTCGCCCTGCGACACAATTTTTTCAACCGCCGACTCATACTCGGAACTGAGACGGTTGATTAGGCCTATTCCCTTAAATGCATGAGCAAGTATGTTATAGTTCGGGAGGTTTTATCATTGTCGCCAAGGAAGGAGGACAAATGGGGTTACCTTGATGTTCCGGGCATAGAGTTCCTGGTAGGCAGGAGAAGGCACCAAGAGCTTTTTTGGGAGAGAGGGCGCCCCGAAAAGACGGATGTTCTTGCCCAAATTCTCCGAGGCCGCCTTGTCCTCCGAGAGGGGCGTTAGCCCGACAAACTCGAATTTGAAGGAGTACTCCCTGGGCACCGTTGTGGAATCAGGTTGGGAAGAGAGAGTCAAAGACCCACCATCCTTGGGAGGTCCTTTGTCTTTCGACCTCCTAGATTCCGAACTCTGCAAGTCGGATGATCTCCTCTCTTTCGACCTCGATCAGCTGGAGGACTTGCTGTCGTCAACCTTCTGCTTCTTTGCAGGTTCCACATAGGTAGTAGAAGCTCTCATCGAGGGTGGGACCTTCTTAGCATGAACTTCCTTTGAAGATTGAGAGGAGTAGCCTTGCCCTTTCCTCTTCTCGTTGGCGTCCTTGACCTTAGTTAAGGTCGTTTCCCCTCTGAAAGCATCAGAGGGGTCCCTAGCGGCCCTAGGAGGTGGAGGAGGGGGCGGAGCCATAGCGCCATGAGCCATAACCCCGCGTCTGCTGGAATACCTCTTTGGGGTCCTTTCGGAAGGTCGGGAGACAAGGAAAGGGACTTGTTCCCTGTCCTCTGGGACATCGGCATGAGGGAGGTCGGATCTTCCTTCCCTTTAGACCTGCTCCTTCTCCGCCCACAACCTGGCAGTTTCTTCAGCGTCAGCCTTTTCTTTCGCCGCCCTCTCCTTGGCGGCGGCCTTCTCTCTCGCTGCCTTCTCATCCACAACAGCTTGCTCTCTTGCAGATTTCACAGAAGCTCGGGCTCGTGCAGCCTCTTTCGCTGCAGCGTTCTCTCTTTCTTTTCTCTTGTGAGCGGCATCAGCAGCTCGTTGGTCCAAGTTTGGAAGCTGCACAACCAGTCGAACCATCGTTAGAGGAGGTTGAATGCATAGGGGGACAGAGGAGGAGATCACTTCTCTTCCTGAGCTGCGGCCGTAGCTACTGCGCTGGCGACCCGAGTGGAATTGAAAAGAGACCACTTGCGCTCTGGGACGGTTTGGAGGGAAGCAAGGTCTGCCTTAATGGTCGGAAAGTCCTTGGCCTTCTTCAATTCAGGATGAGCTGCAAGGAGAAGTTAAACAGTTAGTACCAACAGGGTTGCCCAATGTCAACAAGATGACCTAAACAGGTCTTCTACCAAAATCAAGGTTCCAGATTCGGCGGGTGGAACCGGCGAAGTGTTCAGGAAGAGAGCTCGGGTTGGTGAGAACATAGAAGTAGGCCCTCTCCTAGTTGGTGACCTTGGTATCTGGAAGCTGGACCAACTAGGGCCTGCCGGAGACATAGAATTGCCCCGGTTTCTGGACGTTTGTCTTAAAAGACGTCAGACGCTCCAGCAACTGAACCCCTAGGCGAACCCCGACTTCAGCGGCGATAACAAAGAGCCCGACGATGTTTCTAATTCCTCCAATTGTCAATTGGGAGATAACAATTTGAAGATGGCGGCAGTAGACCAGCAAAAGGTGATGGAGGGGGAACCAGAGGAGGTAGTTGAGGAAGAACGATTCATAGACTGTGAAGTAGCCCGGAGGAGTGGACCAAAGCCTTTGGTCAGGCGTGGGAAGGAGAAACACCACCTCGTCAAAAACGTCGCAAGATTCCCTTAGGGCTTTTAGTGACTCGGTGGTACTTGTCGTCGGTAGGGCATCGAAGAAGGCCGGAGCAGGGGCTATTGCGATCAGAATCGCTGGAACTATGGGCAAGGGCTCATCCCTCTGAAGCTCTTCCTCGTCAATAATGAGGGGAACGTCGTCACCTTCGTTGGAATCGGAGTCGGGTTCGTACATCAGAAGGTCAACAAAACCGTCCTCCGACAAAGGCCGTTCTCCGGAAGGCCCAAGAGTGTCTCTCACGGCAGAAGAAGGAGTAGGGTTTTGGCTAGATGATCTCTTCCGGCGGGTAATTAAGGCGGAGGGATCCATGATTAGATTTGTGGGAAGACGCTTGTAGAGGATAAAGAAGCACGACGAGGAGAGAAGCGAAATTGCGAAGATACAAATGCAAAAGAGAGAGTAAAAAAACTACTAAGGGAGAAGAAGAAGAGGAACTAACCTTGGTTTGAAGAGGAAAACAAAACGCGAATGGGAGGAAGATGGAAGGTCCCACCTTTTAAATGACACGTCTTTCCAAGTAATGACGTGGGCGGCGGAGTCATCATCAAGTGGGTCCCAGAGCGAATCACACCAAATCTTTTTTGAATAGAAACATAGGAAATCAATTAAATCGCGGAACCGGTCCAAATAAGGTAACCAAGATCAGTTTAACCCAAATAGGGAAAATTCTGACCTATGCTCGTTAAGGAAAAAAATCAATTAATGGATTATAACGGCGATTCCCCATCAATTCCATAATTGCATTTTCCTTAAACGAGCTCGGGGGGATCTTAATGGGGGTGGTTCCCACCATACCCGGTCTAGGCCAAACCGATCTAGGAATTAGTGGGCCGTACAGGCCCACTAATTAAAAGAGAAAGGAAGCTTAAAGCCCAGAGGGGGAGAGGGGCCATGAGAAGGGTCGCAAGCCTGGTTGGAGGAAGTAACCTCTGAGTCTTAACCTCAAGGGACCAATTAAATACACATTCAATTGGAGGAGGATTTAGAGGAGGAAGAGATCAAGGAGCTGTTACAGAAGAGTAATGCTATAAGAGGGGAGAAGAGAGAAAGAAGGGAAATGGGGACTTTTCTTGTAACTCTTTCGATATTCGATGTATTAATAAATCCTTTGTAACATTCCATTGACCGTTGATAAGCTCTACGAACTTAGTCGTCGAATCCTTTCTCGTGCCTTGCAATCTAACAAAACGTGCACCCTAATTTCTGAGTTGGATTCAAGATCCATCAAAATTATAGTTTTATTCTTCAATCCTTCTCTTAAACTAAAATACTCCTCTTTCAGTTTACTTCTTTTTTTAGGCTACACCATCCTTCCTATGAGTTTCTCAAATACTTTGTGCTTGACTGCTTTGGTCATGATATATGATACTTGGTTTTGCGTGGCACAGTAGTCAAGCTGCATAACTCTATCATTCACGTAGAAAGTGGTACCGCACATTATGTATTTACTTCTGTCATGTAACACTATATTTTTATGACAATTTGATAGTAGAGATATTGTCACATATCAGAGTTGTACCTTCCCTTTGATTGAAACCAGTCTCTCCAAGAACATTTCTCATCCAAAACCCTTAACAAGCCCCACAAGTTGCTACAACAAACTCAACTTCTGTTGTAGACAAAGTAATTATGTGTTGCTTCTTTGATGCCTAGCAAATTGTTCCTCCTTCTAGCATGAACAAAAACCTAGAAATGCTCTTCCTATCATCAATGTCAGCAGCATAATCGATATCCACAAAACTAACAAATCTTTGATTTCCTTCCTGCAGATTTTGAATCCCATGCTCTGAAATACGGGTGGACGAACGAGAATTCGGAACGGGACTCTGCGGGAACTGGACGGGACAGAAAATTCGGGAACCAAAATTAATGTCCTTTGTTGTCTCATTTTGATTTCGGGACAAAATGGGAATGGGACGGGACGAGACGGAACGGTACGGTTGTTCTCAAAATATTAAGAAAAAATCAAAATACATTCATAATTTATTATCACTCGAGTTTTAATAAAATATATTATGATAAGTACGTAAAATGCTAATGGAAATGTTAATGAGAATAAATTTGACTTTTTATGAAAATAACAAAAAATTTTAATTTTAAAAAGAAACTAATAAACCATTCAATATTAATTAAAGTAATAAATAATGTCTAACACTTAAAATAAATCAAATAATATACTTGAATTTTTTTTATTCAACATTATTCCTACCTTACAATTAATTATATGTGTAATTTTAAAACTTTTAATAATAATATTTGTTATATTAGTTATATTATAGTTAAATACTATTTATATATATTATGCACTAACATATTTATTCGGGACCTCGGAAATTCTCGTTCTCGTTTTGTCTCGCCCGTTTCCATTCAGAAATTGAAAGCTTGTCTCACTTTTATCCCTTTTCAATTTCGGAACGGAAACGGAACGGAATGATTCAGGACGAAACGGAACAATTCGGGACGAAACGGAAATTGTGTTCACCCCTACACTGAAGTTTTTTATATGTATCTTAGGATCCTCTTGCAGGCACCATATGCTGCTCATTTGGTTTCTCCAAATACATGCTTACCAGATTTACATAATAGATTAAATATGGTTGCGTAGCAGTTAGATACCTCAACCATCCCACAAGTTTTTTAAACAATGGTTGATCAACTTCTTCTTCTTCTGCTCGTGCTTTAGTAAGCTTCAGTTACACAAATATAAAATCTATGACTTTGGAAGATTCCCAAAAGTTTATTGTTGTGGCCAACCTTGCCTTCCGGTTGGTCAATCAGACTTACCTTGATCAAGCACCGTGAAAATATATTGCCCTAAATGCGAAGACATTTATTATCCGCGATCAAAGTATCAAGGCAGTATCCTTTTTCCCCTTAGATTTTCACTTCTTGTTGATTCATATCTATAATGCATTTCTCAAAACTATGTTTACTTGTTATGCATAAAGTAATTCTTATCGAGTTCAATAGATCTTGCAGTGATCGTTGTTGGGTGTTTTTCCTTAAAAACAATTGAACAGACATTGACGGAGCTTACTTTGGGACAACATTTTCACATATGTTCTTGATGACTTATGGGCATCTCAAGTCACAAAAGGAAACACAAAACTACGTTCCAAGAGCGTTTGGGTTCAAATTACACAAGCCGTGAAAGAAGGAAGTTAAAGACAATGCCGAAGAAGCAAAGATCATGGCTATAGATTTGAAAAGAAAAAAGAAAAAAAAGCATTGTAATCACCAAAGTTGAAGAAGCAGACATGTTATGTTGAGCTAAGCTTGAAAGAAGGAGTTAACTTGGTGCACAAACAAGGAAAAGAGAAAAGAAAAGTTTGAAGATTTGGATAAGATTTTTTTTTATTTAGAGTTATCTAGTTTAAGTGTTTTCTTAGAAGGAGTTGTTTTATGTTTTAGTTTAAATAGTCGAGTTATGGCTTTGTTGTTACGCGTGAGTTTTGCGTGAGAGAGAGATTAGAGAGAGACTTAGGTTTTGAGTTATTTTCCTAAGTGATTAATAGAGAGAGTCTTTATTAAAGTTGTGTTGTTCGACCCTAAATTCTAAAATTGGTATCAGAGCTTGAGTAATCTAAAATTTCTCGAAAGTCTGTTGATTAAATCACATCCGTTTTAGTTTCTTGTATCTTAAGCTATTTCGTCTTCTCCATTGAAGGAAGCTTGACGATTAAGGTAACAAGACAAGATTCTGAAAACGTGTGTGCAATAAAAAACAAGGTCTGTTTCTCTGTTTTCTAAAACAGAGGAAAGATGTCGGAGATTACTCTAGTTGGTGAAAGCACAACAGAAGTTGGGGTGGCGGTTTCAAAACCGAAAGAAGGAGGAGGTCAAACATCGATAAAGTGTCATATGTTAACCGCAACGAATTACACTGTTTGGGCAATGAAGATGAGAGTTTTGCTTCGGGTAAACAAAGTTTGGGAGGTTGTAAAAGGAAAACTAGTCGATGATGATAAGAATGATGTCCTCATTGCCTTAATCTTCGAGTCTATTCCGGAGTCTCTTGTTCTTCAGGTTGGTGAATTGGACACAGCTAAAAGGATCTGGGAAGCAATTAAAGCTCGAAATATGGGAGCAGAAAGCGTTAAAGAGGCTCGATTGCAAACACTAATGGCTGAATTTGATCGACTTAAGATGAAAGATACTAAAACAATCGATCAATTCTCTAGTAAGTTATTCGAAATTTCTTTGAAATCTGCAGCTTTGGGAGAAATAATTGATGAGCCAAAATTAGTAAAGAAATTTCTTAAAGCCCTTCCTCGAAAGAAATACATTCACATCGTAGCCTCTTTAGAGCAAGTCTTAGATATGAAAATTGTTAGCTTTGAAGACATTGTTGGTCGCCTCAAAGCATACAAAGAACGAATTACAGAAGAAGATGAAGAAGAACAGGAGGATTCGGGAAAGCTAATGTTTGTGAATAACGAATCACAAAAACCACAGAACTTTGAATACAACTATGGTAGAGGTCGAGGAGGTGGTCGATTTAACAACAGAGGAAGAGGTCGAGGACGTGGTCGATGGAATGGGCAATGGAATGGCCAATGGAACGGTCAAAGGGATGCTTCCAAAATCACGTGCTATCGTTGTGACAAGCTAGGACATTTTGCTTCGACATCTCCGGATAGACTATTAAAACTGCAGGAAGTACAAGAAACTGAAACAACAGATACTCAAGAGGCTGATGAGTTGTTGATGCATGAAGTAGTATATTTAAATGAAGGAAAAGTGATGTCTAAACGCTATGATACAGATACCGTAGGAGGAGAAGTATGGAATCTTAACAATGAAGCAAGTAACCACATGAGTAGAGACCAAAGATACTTCTCTAAGATTGATACAACCGTGAAAGGAAAAGTTCGTTTTGGAGATGATTCTCGTGTCAACATTGAGGGAAAAGGAGTGATAGAGTTTCTCGATAAGAATGGTGATCCACGGAGAATAAGTGACGTCTATTACATACCAGACTTAAAAAGAAACATAATAAGTCTTGGACAAGCTACAGAGGTAGGATGCGATGTAAGGATGAAAGGTGAGATTTTAACGATGCATGATCGAGAGGGAAAGCTTATAGCTCGTGCTATAAGATCGAGAAACAGGCTGTATAAAGTACAGATGAAACTGAAGAACACAAACTGCCTGTTTGTGGCCGCCGCGGAAAGCTCCTCTAAGCTATGGCACGAGAGAATGGGGCACGTAAATTTGGATACACTAAAGACTATGGCTCAAAGGGAACTCGTCATTGGAATGTCGAGCCTTGATGGTGGAAAAGAGATTTGCAGCTCATGTTTACTTGGTAAACAAGTAAAACAATCCTTTTCGCAAGCAACAACATATCGTGCAAGTAAGACACTTGACCTCATTCATGGAAATCTTTGTGGACCAATAACACCAAACACGGCAGCTGGTAACAAGTATGTGTTTGTTTTAATCGATGATTATTCGAGATATATGTGGACCATTCTGCTAAAGGAGAAGAGTGAAGCGTTTAACAAGTTTAAAAGCTTCAAAAGTCTGGTTGAAAACGAAGCTGGTAAGAGAATACAGACTTTTAGAACGGATAGGGGGGCGAGTTCACCTCGCAAGAGTTCAATTGCTTCTGTGAAATTTCAGGAGTTAAAAGGCACTTAACAACTCCATACACACCACAGCAAATCAATGTTGTTGAAAGGCGAAACAGGACCTTAATGGAGATGACAAGAAGCATCTTAAAGCATATGTTGGTACCAAACTTCTTATGGAGAGAAGCACTGAGACACTCCACATATCTGCTGAATCAAATAGCTACACGTTCTCTTAAGAACAAAATACCCTACGAGCTGTTTCATGGCAAGAAACCAAGCATCCATCACATTCGAATTTTTGGATGTGTAAGTTATGCAAAACCAGACACTCAACACCTAAGGAAGCTTGATGATAGGACGAGGATACTTGTGCATTTAGGTGTTGAGCCAGGCTCAAAAGCCTATCGCCTACTTGACCTACAAGCTCGAAAGGTTGTAGTATGTCGCGATGTTGTTTTTGATGAGACGAAAATGTAGAACTGGAATCAACCTGCATCGGAACAAGGAAAGGCTGGTCAATTTCGAATCACCTTAAGCACTTATGGTAACCATGGAATTCTCGAGGCAGAGCATGGTAATAACGAAACAGAGCCACGTGAAGCAGCACAAAACCAAGATGTTAATCCTGGTGAAGGAACAGAGCAAGAGCAGGAGCGAGAAACTCTTAACAATGATGAAGAAGATGTCGAGTCTGATGAGCTTAATGAAACCGAAACCATTGTTGGAGATCCAGAAACAGTTCCGAGTTTGCAAGAGATACCCGTTAGAAGGTCACAGAGGCAAAAGGCAAAACCAAAATATCTTGATGACTTTGTTCTATTAGCCGAAGAAGAAGGCCTTCAGTTGCTTATGCTTATGAACGATGAGCCATTAAACTTTGAAGAAACAAGAAATTCAAAAGAATGGACTCGAGCCTGTGAAGAAGAGATATATTCAATTAGAAAGTTGGATTCATATAGTCTTGTTGACCTTCCACAAGGAACTAAACCAATTGGTTTAAAATGGGTATTTAGATTAAAGAAAAATTCAGATGGAAGTATCAACAAATACAAGGCTCGACTCGTCGCTAAAGGATATGTACAAAGACATGGAGTAGATTTTGATAAAGTTTTTGCTCTGGTAGCTCGTATTGAAACAATAAGGTTACTCATTAATCTTGCAGCTTCTAGTGGATGGGAAATACATCATCTTGATGTGAAGACAAAATTTCTTCATGGAGAATTAAAGGAAACTGTCTATGTTACTCAACGAGAAGGCTTTATTGTGAAAGGCGCGGAGGACAAAGTTTACAAGCTCAAGAAAGCTTTGTATGGTTTAAAACAAGCTCCAAGAGCATGGAACGATAAATTGAATCAAATTCTTCAAGAGCTCGCGTTCACAAGATGTTCAAAAGAACCTTTGGTGTATCGAAGAATGATAGATGGGAATACTCTTTTGATTGCAGTATATGTTGATGATCTTTTTGTTACAGGTTCAAATTTGAAGGTCATTAACGAGTTTAAAACTCAAATGGCGACGAGATTTGAGATGAGTGACCTTGGGAAACTTACCTATTATCTTGGTATAGAAGTAACTCAGCATGAAGGTGGTATTGTGTTAAGTAAAGACCGATATGCAACAAGGATTTTAGAAGAGGCGGGTATGAAGGAATGCAACTCGGCTAAGACATCGATGGACTTAGATCTACGGTTGTCCAAATCTGAGAATGAGACCAAAATTGATGCAACAAGTTATCGGAAGATTATTGGATGTCTTAGATATTTACTGCATACTAGACCCGACTTCTCTTTTTGTGTAAGGGTCTTAAGAAGGTATATGCAAAGTCCAATAGAATCACATGGAAAAGCCTTAAAACAATGTCTTAGGTATCTAAGAGGAACAACGTCGTTTTGATTGATCTTTCAAAACTCGGCTCCTAAGACGTTAAAGTTGGTTGGTTTTAGTGACAGTAGTCACAATGTAGATCCCGATGATGGAAGGAGTATAACTGGTCACGTGTTTTATCTTGGAGAAAGTCCAATTACTTGGTGTTCGCAGAAGCAGGATATAATAGCTCTTTCATCATGTGAAGCTGAGTTTATGGCAGGCACTGAAGCGGCTAGACAGGCAATATGACTTCAAGACTTGCTTGGAGAAGTCCTTGGAAAATCGTGTGAAAAGGCAGTCATTCGAATTGATAACAAGTCAGCAATAGCTCTCACGAAGAATCCAGTCTTTCATGGACGGAGTAAGCACATTCATACAAGATACCACTTTATTCGAGAATGCGTTGAGAAGAACTTGATAGAAGTCGAGCATGTGTCTGGTACTGAGCAACGTGCTGATATTTTGACAAAAGCACTTGGAAGAATAAAGTTTGTAGAAATGAGAAGTCTCATAGGAGTACATAACTTGAAAGAGATAGATTTCAAGCTTAAGGTGAAGATTGTTGAGCTAAGCTTGATAGAAGGAGTTAACTTGGTGCACAAGCAAGGAAAAGAGAAAATGAAAGTTTGAAGATTTGGATAAGATTTGTTTTTGATTTAAAGTTATCTCGTTTAAGTGTTTCCCTAGAAGGAGTTGGTTTTATGTTTTAGTTTAAATAGTCGAGTTATGGTTTTGTTGTTACGCGTGAGTTTTGCGTGAGAGAGAGATTAGAGAGAGACTTAGGTTTTGAGTTATTTTCCTAAGTGATTAATAAAGAGAGTGATTCTTTATTAAAGTTGTGTTGTCCGATCCTAAATTCTACATGTTACTCTACTCATCTTCAGGTACATACACATTAGATGCAAGCCAAAAAAAGCATGGTTAGGTTCAAACTCTATTTTCCAACGATTTGTAATCTTCTTTTTCTTTTCCTCAAAGTCAGATAATATCAGAGATTGATCATATAAACATAAATGATTGTTGTTTTTCTTTGAAGTTTTAACTATACAGAAGATTATCCAATTCAATACACACTAAAAGGAAGTTATGTTTCATTTGAATCAAACGATCTCAGAGCTAAGTGGAAACGTTGTTTGGCCAATCAATATTATTTTATAAACTAGGAACAAAATTATCCGTTGAAAATGGATATTCTTTAGAAGTTTCATTTAAATAATTAAGTAGACAAAGTTATGTGTACGCAATAGAGAGAGACATGGGTTGGTGTGTTAGAGTATTAGAAATCATTAAAATTATGATATTTATGGTTAACCATCTAAATTATTGACTTAACTTTCTAAATTAATCAATATTTTATATTGTATGGAGACCAAATGATCCGATCCAATACATGATATTTGACCATTATCACACGCTTTTCATAATTTTCCTATAGAGCTTCAGACGATACTTGGACTTATATAGTCAACCAACCGCTTTCAACATTGTCATATTGTAAGGGTTTTGAAACTTTAAAATAGAGGTGGAACGGATCCTAAGAAGGTTTATTATTAAATCTTCAATCATGAATGTTAATGTAATTTGATTAAAGGTTAAGTAATGGTTTTACACAAGACAATATATGGGAATGGATCCCCGAAGATGCGATTTATTGCATATTAACGAAAACAAACTTATAGAAAATTTTTAATGTAGCGCAAGTAGAATTATTCGCTTTGATGGGTTGATGCAGCGTGTTGAGGTTGAAAACGGTAACATCGAAATCGACGCCNGACCAAGCACGGTCCTTGGCGCCGACTGGCGCCGGGACCAAGCACGGTCCTTGGCGCCAACCAGCGCCGGGACCAAGCACGGTCCTTAGCGCCAAATGGCGACAGGACCAAGCACGGACCTTAGCGCCAACTGGCGCCAGGACCAAGCACGGTCCTTGGCGCCAACTGG
>OVAN01004909.1:0-24670 GCA_900406275.1 Anastatica hierochuntica | reverse complement strand
ACTATCACTCAGCTCTAGTTCAATCTCTGAAGCATTTTGTATTGCATCATCAGGTCCAGCGGAATGCAGAGACCGAATTCATAGCATGGAAAGAAGCGCAAGTGGCTTCATGTTCTGAGGAGGAAGGGTCTGTGGGGGTCCCTGCTGCGACTGGTTTAATCTGTAGGGTAGACGGATCCTGGAAGCAATCAGATCCCACCTTTGGACTTGGCTGGCACTGTTCAGATGCAAATCAGACAGTGATATTGATGGGGGTGAGATGCCAACGGCGTAGTTTATCACCGCTTCATTCTGAGTTGGAAGCTCTGCTATGGGCAATGTCGGAACTACTTGACCGACGAGTTGATTGCCAGCTTTTCCAGACGGATTGTGCAGATTTGATCACCGTTTGTCAAAACCCGGACGACTGGCCAGCTTTCTATACACAATGCCAGGAGCTCAAGCAAATTCGTGATTCCTTCCCAGAGTTCTCGATACCACTTATACCGCAGACGGCGAACACATTAGCAGATGGTCTGGCGCGAGGATCACGAACCTTCTACCATGCTTTTTCCTTTGTAGATTCAACTCCTCCAGGTTGCCCAATTTGAGAGACTTTATTTAATTAATGTTTGGTTGGCAAAAAAAAAGAAATATACTAAGAATTGATTAATTTTCTATATACATGTGATATAGACGTTAACATTAATTAATGTAAAAAACTTTCCATATTAAATTAGTAATTAAATATAATAGAGAAACTATCATAAAATCTATAATAATATATAATGTGAAACCATATTATAAAATATTTAATCCAAAAAATTTTAGATCATGTTTTAATAATGAAAATGATTTATAGTAAAGTAAAAAATATTATGTTTCAAAAAACTAAATTTGTTATTTATAACGATGAAATATATTATATATAGTTAATGTTACATTTATTGAAATAAAATTTTTTTATGGTTTAAATTTTCAACGAAAATTTCAATATAAATAAGCATTTAAAATATTATATATAGAGTAAAATATTACTTAAAATTAATGGTAGAGACATACATAGAAAGTAAAATATTAAATGAAATCATATTTTATTTCTATGTATTTAATTTTTTAAAATCTTATAAATTTTATTTTATCAATTTTCAATTATTCTGGAATTAATGTGTTTCGAAATTTATAATAGAAAAAGTATTAAATCATATTTGTATTTAATCATCTTAATTATATGTGTTAGAAGAGAATATGATAATTTATTTTTATTATGCAATTTATGATGATAATATGAAAATTTAAATTATGTACTAAATCACATCAATAGAAATATACAATTTATTTGGAAATAAAAGAATAAACCTATTAATAGGAAATTAATATTTAATCACATATATTATAAATTTTAACGATTTACATTACAAAATCTCAGATAAATAGCACCACAAAAATTAATCTTTTCAAAACAAAAATTTACGATCTTTCCAAAAACAATGTAAAAGATAAATTAATTGTTTTATAGTAAAATTCTCTTACGAGTTTCCAAAAATAATATTATCTTATGAAAACAATTTGCAACAAGCTAAGCAAAAAAAGTTCTCTTTAAAAATCCTAAATTTTCTTCCACCTCACTATAAAAGACCATGTTGTTATATATATATATATATATTAAATATTTTATACAATAGTGTTCTTTCTGATTTTTTTATTTTGATTATTTAGTTTTAGTTCATATTCTTATATTATTTTCTTTTACAATGTTATTTATATTGATTGTATAATATTTTTCTTTGATTTCAAGTAGTAGTGTAATTTGCATAATAATCAAATTGTGAAATAAACATTTGATTATATACAATAACAACATCATTTTATTAGTTTTTGCTTATTTTCCAACAATGGTACCGTAAACTCAAAGTTTTTATGACAACCTTTTTAAATTTGCAAGAATTAGATTCGTTTGAAAATCTTGAAGATAAGTATACGTTAAGCATTTTAATTGTTCCATGTTGTTTTTTTTCTTTTTATAGTAACCAATAAAAAACCATTTTGATGATATATTTATATAAGGTTGAAGAAAAAAGAATAAGAAGATGGTGATCAAGTTGATGAATCAGAGGGAGACAAGTGATTATATTAGAAAGCTATTTGTCGTGTATGCATCATTGATCTTTCTGACAATATTTTGATAGTTATGACGATGATTATTACCAGGTAAATGATGGTGATACTAAGCATCATCTAAGTGCTATATCTTTTTACAGCACTTACATTTTAATATGTTTTTACTCATTAAATATTTTTTTTTATTGGACGTATAAGAACTATGTTTATGTATATATCGTTTATATAAACTTTTTTATTACTGTGTTATTTTTTGATGATTTTTATGGTTCTATTTTTATTGTGTTTGTACATATATCTACTTTTTGATGATATTTAATTTTTAATTGTTAAATATGTTTGTTGTTAAATATCTTTTTTATGATATTTAACTTTTCATTGCCAATGGATACAAAAATATTATATATCGTACTTAGCTATTCTAAGCTAAGACACAGGCCCGACCCTAGGTAGAAGCCATAAAAGCATCAGCTTTCGGCCTCAAATAAATAAAGTAAAAACCGACCATTAATGTACCAAAGATTCTGTAGTTCAGCCGGTATAAACCTCAACTATTTTATTAAGAGATTGAGGGTTTGAACCACAAACATGTGTGATAGATCAACTTTTTTTTAAAAAACCTATAACGGTCCAACTTTTTCGTTTCCAGCCCACTAAACTTCCGGACTGGACTTGCTAAGACACAAATGGATTCTACATACATATGGGTTTTTTTAAAAAAAGTAGTTGAATTTTTTTTTAAATCAATAAAGGTAAACAAAATATTAATTTAAAAAATCAATTTCGATTTTTTCTTATCGAAAGAGTTGTTGAAAAATTAATTTAACAAATTTGTTAATTGACATCTATTGTCACTACAAGAAAAAGCTTGATTTGCGAGGGACATTTTACTCGCAAGTTCCTCGCAATTCATGATTTGCAAGGAATTTGCGAGTAAAACCGTCCCGTCGCTATATGTTTCTCACAAATCCTGTTTACTCGCAAATTTGCGAGTACCATATATGCTCGCTACTTCCTCGCAATTTTGCGAGTGTACTACGACTGTACATTTGCGAGTGAGCTGTGATAACAAAACACTAGCAAAATTTTGCTAGGAATTTGCGAGAGACCACTCGCAATTTCCTAGTAAAAATTTGCAAGAAAATTGCGAGTAACCACTCGCAAATTCCAAGCAAAATTTTGCTAGGAAATTGCGAGAGACCACTCGCAATTTCCTAGCAAAATTTTGCTAGGAAATTGATAATAACCAGTCGCAAATTTNTAAAAATTTGCAAGAAAATTGCGAGTAACCACTCGCAAATTCCAAGCAAAATTTTAAATATCTTAAAAATATGTTCAATTGATAAATGTTTGAATATTTTCTGTTTTGAATTTAAAAATCTAATTCAATTTCTAAATTTTTTTCTTTTTAGAATTTTAAACAAGATGTACTGCTCAAGTATGTACCAACTAAGTAAGATGGACATCTATACACATATTAGTTTGTCTTTATTAAAAAATATCAATTATTTCATGTTGTAATTAATAGTTTGGATAATTTACGTTAAAATCCTACATGTTTGACGTCAAAGCTCTCGTTTAATCCGTTGCATTGGTAGTTAGATCAAAAATTATTTACTAAAATTTTATGTTAGACATGTCTTAAATAAATATGTTTTTTGAATTTATTCACCAGAGAATGATGTTAATCAGTTTTTTTAACTATAGTCTATTTATAAACTAATTTTAATTGAGTTGGTTGGGTAAATTATGTGTTTTGAATTATAATTTTTTTTTGAATAAAAATCGTCATATATCAATTTTTAAAAGTTATGTATCATAAAATAGTAAATTTTTAATGTTACAAATAAATATAATCATAGAAATTTTCCATTTACAATGATGAAAAATTTCATAGAAAGTTAATATATATATATATATGTGTATATATATATATATATTTAATTGAAAAATCATTCTTTGTTTAAAATTCATAAAAAAATTTCATATTAAAAACTATAAATATATTAATTTATATCAACTTTTTTAGATCCATTATATATCGTATACAATTTTTTCTATACGTTAATTCATATTGATTCTTAGATAGAAAGTAAAATACTACTCGAAATCTTAAATATCAGCATACTTACACAAAATTCAATTTTACATGCTCTATGTTAAATTATCAATTTTTAGAGAAATTTTAGTTTTTTCGCATGTTTATATCAATTTTTATTGTTAGTGCATCAAATGTTTGATGTACAAAATTGATTTTTTGACTTGATCTACAAGATAATTGAAGTAAAAAATAATTTGAGAAGAAACTGAGTAAAATATCAAATCTTTAAATTCCAACATTTTAGAAATTATTTCGTATATTTGATAGAGAGACCTAGCAATGGTTTTTTCATCTAGAAAAGGTTTTCGTTACTAAGTAATTGCTAACCAAACAACAAAACCATTTTCATTTTTAATTTAACATATTCGAAAATATATAACAAATAAAATCACATTTAAATCATTATAAATAAAATATATTTTATTGTGATACATAAACATAAAAACATACCACACTATAGTTAAATCTTTCATTTAATACCTTTACCTAAAGGTGGGCGTTCGAACAAGCGTTCAAGTATCCGTTCAATTTTGGTCGGGTTACTTCAAGTTGCAAGTTTTTTGGACTAGATGTTTAAGCTCTATTCGAGTATCTACACATTCCCATTCGCAATCGGTTCATATCTTTGCAGGTTTGATACCTACTTAAATTTAAAAAATCCAAGTATACCTAAAAAGTCTTAACAATCCAATTGTTTTCCAGATAATTCGGGTTAATTTCGAGTATTTTAGATATTTTGGATTTAAATCTAAAATAACTACTATATATAAGTATATAATTTTATGTTAGGTACTTTTGGGCGCTCGAAATATTTTGATTCGTGCCGAGGTCGGTTCCTGTTTTTCGTGTATTGAAGTTTTGCATCCATACGAATAATTTATCGATTTCGGTTCAACTTCAGTATCGGACCGAATGCGCTTGGATTCTTCGGATCCAACTTCAGTATCTACCACTTAGTTCTCTTTATTTTATGATCCATTAATCAAAAATACACTAATTCCACTATAAGTACAATATTAAAAAAATTGTTACACATATTTAGGATAGTTAATTTGGCACTAGACATATTTAGGAGAGAATCTGCGCTACACGCGAATTTTCTTTTGTATTTTATTGCTATAGATTAGATTAGTGAGATACAATATAATATAAAAATATACGTCTATAAGTTAATATTGTTTTACTTTTTTACTTTGTATTTTGTATTCACGTTTATAATAATTTTCTCATTCATTAGTTCTTTACTAATTATTTGTTTTTTATTTTCTTCTTTCATCTTAATTTTTATAGTACACGCTTAAAAACTTTTTAATTTATGTTTTTAATTTTTTATTTTAGACTTATTTTCTTCTAGAATTCATCCCTTCTCATTGCTTTATGTTTTTATCCTTTTCTCCATTTTCTCCTCTATATTTTATCATCTTTTTATTGTTTTTTTGCATATTTGTTTCGTTATTTCTTCTTTGTCTTTCTATTTTTTTTATAATTTTTCCATGTTGTTTCTCAAATGTTTTTCTGTCTTATGTTTTTATAATTTAATTTTTTTCTTTGCATATTTGTTTTGTTACTTCTTCTTTGTCTTTTCATTTTTTGATAATCTTTTCCATATTGTTTCTCAAATATTTTTCTTGTCTTACGTTTTTATAATTTTAACTTTTTGACCTATTTTAAAATAAATTGTAATATAACTCATTAAACTTCTTATTGAGTAGCTATTTATTCTAAATTTAAATCTTTTGTTGTGTCATTGACGACACTTTTTTTTCCTGCGGAAATTAAATTTATCATTGAGCATAATCAATCTTCATATAACTACAATATTATCTTATTTTAAATAATTCAGTTCTATTTATAAATAGTTTCGTAAAGTCATCATGTGAATCTATTAAAGTTTATGAAGATGAAAAGTCAATAAAATGTTTAAAAAGTATTCAAACACCAAATAAATGTAACATATTTAAGTGTATTGTTTTATTTTAAATAAAATATAATAATAATTAATAAATAGTGATGAGGTGTGGAGAGCTCCTTTCATCTATTATAGTATAGATATTTAGTTTTCGCACAACCTAAAAAAAAACTCACATGATTACATATTGATAGAAAATCAATAAATGTGATACCGTTTGATTTAAATTGTAAAACCTTCACATACGTACCATTTCAAAAAGATTTCTACAGCATCTTTTCCAAGACCATGAAAACTTAATCCCGAGATTAGTGATTTCCAGTTACTAACATGTTTCTTATACATAACCAAAAAGAACCCTTCAATCGCAATCTCATTCTTATGAATGTAAACATGTACACATTCACCTTCATTCAATAATCCTAGATTAGCGCACACAAATATCAAGAGTATAACAATATGGTTTGTCTGTGGAATTAGTAAGCATGTAATCAAAACTTCTAAAACCTTATTGTAGTAATCCGCATTGTCATAAGCACTCACCATTAGCAGATAACTACACAAAAAAAAAAAATATGGTTTGGACAACATCCATCGCAATTACCGAAGAAGAAGAACAAGGATAATTAAACCCTTCTATTTTCATATACTCTCCGAGCTCTCTGCTCATGCATAACTATTTATGTGTGCTTTCGTACACAACTCCCAACTCCACCAGCATTATATAACCAATATACTAGATTGGATGTTTCTTTCCATATGTTTGCCTCATTGAGAAAAGAAACAGTTGCGTTAACACTCTCCCCGTTAGCATCAATTGCCACACACTAACGAATTCCATGCAACATCATCTCTCTCATGCATTCACGTAAGCGATAACAATGCCAGCAAGTATTGGGTTTACAAGACCAAAAGGGTTTAACTGTAAGCCAGGATGACTAAGTTCAGGTATGAGAATAGCTTCTGGCCTAGAAGATGGTTGCTGATTCGGAGCTGGAACTTGTGCACCACTGTGGTCACCAGGCCGCTTTCTCCCCTTTGCCTTGGGTCGTACAGATCATCAATCTGAGAGAGGTCCATGAATGCATTTACATAAATATAGTAACCTAAAGATGTACTGAGTCCACGTCCTGACATTTTTCTACAAAAAAGGGGGAAAATAAGAATCAGTGAAGAGAGCCAATAATCAAACCCGAGAAAGAGAAGAAGTAACAAACATTTCTGTCACAGAAGAGCCCTTGCAAGTAATGTCATCCTATGAGTCAACACAAGGATACCGAAGGAAAACTCACAGACAAGACCTCCTTCATCTTCATGGGGGCATTTGCTGCTATTAGTATAGTTGCATTTTGTATAAAGTCTTTGTAAAGAGTTTGTGAGCTGGCTGGTATTGTATAAACCAGTTGGTACATTGGTACATAGTCTTTTGGTTTGTGTTTGGTTTTCTGGTTGTCAGATCTTTGTATATAACCCAGACCCAATTGTACATTTCAGATTACATTAATGAGAAAGAGATTATTTAGTAATATGGTATCAGAGAAAAAATAATCTTCTTCTCTCTAACAAACTTTCGTTGCGATAATCGGAAAACTCGCCGGAATCTCTTCTTCCGATCATCCTTTCTCTTTGTTTTTCTTTCTTCTTCAGCTTCGTCTTCTTTTTGCGATCTCAGATTTCATCAAATCATCACTGATTTTTAGCTAGATCGATATCAATCGGGAAGCGAAACTGTAAGTCAAAGTATCTTACCGTTGAGTCACCGGAACATCGATCTTCTCTTTCACCAAAGAGTCGCGGAAAGTCTTTTAGCTCAGCTGTTTTTCGCGAATCTCCATATCTGGAAGATCAGGATCATTCTCTACGCAAATCCATCAATCCTCCTACACATCAACATTTCGAGGTATCTAATTCTCCTGATAATATTCATTCGCCATATCATCTTCATAGTTCCGATCATCCTGGTCTAGTACTAGTTTCGGAACAACTGGATGGAGATAACTATGGAGTTTGGTTAGTTGCTATGAGTAATAGTATGGAGGCGAAAAATAAGATAGGATTTCTGGATGGATCTATAACTAGGCCTGAAGAATCTGATTCGTATTATAAGATCTGGATGCGTTGCAATAGTATGGTTAAATAATGGCTTTTGAATAGTGTCTCGAAGAAAATCTACCCTAGCATCTTATACTTCAAGACAGCTAGTGAAATCTGAAAGGATCTTCACACACGATTTCATAAGTCTAATCTTCCAAGATTGTACAAGTTGAGGCATCAGATTCATTTTTTTGACAAGGGAGTTTGGATCTTTCTTCTTATCACACACATACTCAATCTTTGTAGGAAGAATTGTCAAGCATTCAGGTCACTCCTCTTATTGTTGAAGACTTATTAGCAGAAAGGGAGACTAATCGAGTCATTGATTTTCTCATGGGGTTGAATGATGGTTATGAGAACATCAGAAGTCGTATTTTGATGAAGAAGAATCTGCCAACTCTTTCTGAAGTCTATAACTTGTTGGATCAAGAAGATGGTCAGAAATCAGCTCGAATCTCCTCTCAAGCAGAAATTAGTGCCTCTGCTTTTCAAGTTGCTCAATCTCAGAGTACTCCAAGGTCTAATCAAAACACTTGTGGAAATTTTACACAAAGAAAAGATAGACCAATATGTTCTTTATGTGGGAAAGTAGGACCTATTATGAACAAGTGCTACAAAAAGTATGGATATCCAACTAACATTAAACCTAAGCAATCCTATCAAAGGCCAAGGCAAGCTATGGCTTATGCTATTGTTGGGGACTCTACTGCTACAACAGATGAAGTAGCACCTGATTTGTCTCCTGCACAGATCCAACAGCTTGTATCATACCTTAGCACCAAGCTTCAACCTCCAGAAGCATCCACCATCACACCAGAAGTTCACTCTGTCTCAGCTGTTCTTGACCCTTCTTCTTCTTCAACTCTTAGCCTCATTCTTGGTAACTTCTTCACTTCTGTCCTTTGTTCTTTTACTGGGAATGCTAGGCCTTATGTTTGTTCAGTTAGCACAAACTTAGTTGCCATTAATGCATGGGTTCTAGATTCAAGAGCAACCAATCATATCTCTCATGACAAAACAACTTTCTCTACCTTTAAAACTTTACCTAATACCATTGTTGCCCTTCCTAATGGGATTCTTATGAGCATTGTTGGAATAGGTATTATACATTTGGGTAGACACTTGACTCTTTTAGATGTCTTATACATTCCCCAGTTTAAGTTCAACCTATTGAGTGTAAGTTCTTTAACTAAAACCATGGGTTGTCGTATCTGGTTTGATGATTCTTTGTGTGGTATTCAGGATCGTATTCAGGGATCAATGATTGGAATGGGTAAGCAAGCAGGAAATCTATATTTCTTGGACATAAAATCTCTTTCAGTTCAAGAAACAGAGTCTTCTATGGTTGTTGCATCTATTTCAAGTCCTGAGCTTTGGCATCAAAGGTTAGGCCACCCTTCTATAACTAAAGTTGAATCTCTTCATTCAAATCTGTCTATTCCTAAAACAAAAAACAATATAGATTTTCATTGTAGAGTATGTCATTTTTGAAAACAGAAACATCTTCCCTTTGTGTCTCAAAATAATCTTAGTGACAAACCTTTTGATTTGGTCCATATAGACACCTGGGGTCCTGATGCAACATGGATCAGCAGCAAAATTAAAGGAGAAAAGCTAAGACATGAACCAACTAGTTCAAGGATCATGGCACAGTTTAATGGCTTTGCTACAGAGCTAATCGGTATGATCCATGAAGTATTAGACCGAGAGGAGCATATGGATTCAAAACAGATCGTGTTGGGCTTGAATATTCATGGAAAAATCAGTCTTCAGACATATCTTAGTCCACACGAAGAAATGTCCATCAAGCAAAAACATTATATGGTCGAATAATATATCAATCTGACGGCAATGCGAAAATCTACGACCATGCGAAAGAGTACAACGAGATATTTAATTGTTCGATTTTTATTTTTATTTGTTTTGCATTATTTCTTTATGTTTAGTATTTTCGATTTGGTCTAGTAGTTTAGGAAAACCCTAGAGCATGGAAGTTTTAATCTAGAAAAGAGAAGTTTCTCTCCATCTTTTTTCATGAATTTGAGTGTGTCATATCTCAATTCACAACCTTATGGTGTGTAATATCCAGAAGAAGCTGTTCGCCAAAGAGTTAATTCTATAAGGGCCCTTTTGTGTTTAAGATCATCAAAGAGTTAATTCTCTAGATCTTAAACAATCCTATCCAACCATCAATCCCTCTCTTCTTCTTCCACAAAATCACAGAAAACAAACTGAAAATCAGATCAAATAGTTCGATCTCTGTTCAAAAAGACCAGGAGCATAAAATCATCCCAAATTCCCAAGCAGAATTGCATCAGGTCCCTTCTCTGTTCCAACCCATGATGGTTTTAAATACTTCACGGCCATTGTAGATGATTGTTCTAGGGCTACCTGGGTTTATTTGCTTAAGCAAAAGTCAGATGTTCTTACTGTTTTTCCAGGATTTGTAGAAATGGTAGAAACTCAATTTGAGACTAAGGTTAAAAAGGTTCGGTCTAACAATGCTCCAGAATTAAATTTCACTACCTTTTATCAATCTAAAGGCATTTTTCCATTCCATTATTGCCCTGAAACACCCCAACAAAACTCTGTGGTTGAGAGAAAACATCAGCACATTCTCAATGTTGCTAGATCACTTCTCTTTCAATCACAGATTCCTGTTTCTTCCTAGGGAGATTGCATCTTGACTGTTGTGCATCTCATTAATCGTCTCCCTGCTCTATTTTGCAAATTAAAACTCCTTTTGAAATCATAAAGAAACCACCTGACTTTAGTAAACTTAAAGTGTTTGGTTGTCTTGTTATTGTTCAACTTCATCTAAAAACAGACAGAAGTTTGACCCCCGAGCTAAAGCTTGTGTTTTTCTTGGGTATCCCCCAGGATACAAAGGATACAAGCTCCTTGATCTTGAGACTAATTCAGTTTTTATCTCAAGACATGTAGCATTTCATGAAAAGCTCTTTCCCTTTGAGAAATCAGAATTGTCTCAGGAACATCATACTTTGTTTCCTGGTCTGATTTCCTCTTCTCTTGTGCTAATTAATATCTCTAGTAGTGATGACTCTTCTTCATTACCTTCTGTAGAAATCTTGCCCACAGCTGATTCTACTTTTGATGTTTCTGAGTCTTCTATTCAGGCATCACATAAGAGAATTCGAAAACCTGCTTATCTTCAGGATTACTATTGCAGTGCAATAGGATCCTCAACCATTCATGAGATCTCTCAGTTTCTTTCTTATGATAAATTTTCTCCTGTTTATCTTTCCTTTTTAGTTTCCTTTGATAAAGAAAAAGAACCACAATCCTATACTAAGGCAAAGAAATTTTTGGTGTGGTGTGGTGCAATGGAGGAAGAAATTGATGCTTTGGAAGGCACACAAACATGGTCTGTTTGTTCTCTTCCTCCATACAAGTTTCCTATTGGTTGTAAATGGGTGTACAAAGTCAAATTCCATTCAGATGGTACTGTAGAAAGGCATAAAGCAAGGTTAGTGGCCAAGGGTTATACTCAACAGGAGGGTATTGATTATACTGAAACATTCTCTCCTGTTGTGAAACTTACCTCTGTTAAACTGTTGCTTGCCTTATCTGTTATCTACAACTATTATATTCATCAATTGGACATTTTTAATGCTTTCTTGAATGGGGATCTTGATGAAGAGATCTATATGAAATTGCCTACAGGGTATGCTGCAAGAAAGGGGGAAAATTTGCCTCCCAATGTTGTCTTAAAACTGAATAAATCTCTTTATGGCCTTAAGCAAGCCTTTCGCCAGTGGTTCTTGAAATTTTCTACCACTTTGCTTGGTCTTGGTCTTGTGCAAACTGCTTCTGATCATACCTGCTTCATTAAGATCAATACTGATCTTTTCCTCTGTGTCTTAGTTTATGTTGACGATATTCTCATCATTTGCAATAATGATGATGAAGTTGCTCTGCTCAAGACACAGTTGTAGTCTCATTTCAAACTCAGAGACCTTGGTCCTTTGAAGTACTTCTTAGGTTTAGAGGTTGCAAAATCACAAGCAGGGATTCATGTCTGAAGTAGATATGCATTGGATCTTCTTGATGAAGTAGATATGCTTGGTTGTAAGCCTTCCTCCATTCCCATGGACCCTCATGTTAAACTCTCTAAGGATATTGGTGGTGATCTGGTAGATGCTGAGTCTTTTCGACGTCTCATTGGCAGACTAATGTATTTGCAGATTACTAGACCAAATATTACTTATGCAGTTAACAAGCTGAGTCAATTCTCTACAGCTCCTCGTATGGCTCACCAACAGGTTGCTTACAAGATTCTTCAATATGTGAAGGGTACTATTGGTCAAGACCTTTTCTACTCTTCTCAGTCTGATTTGCAACTTCAAGTGTTTGCAGATGTTGATTGGGCCTCATGTCAAGACACAAGGCGTTCCACTTCTGGTTTCTGCATTTTTCTTGGCAACTCTATTATTTCATGGAAGTCTAAAAAAACAAGTGGTTGCTAAGTCTTCTGCAGAAGCAGAGTACCGAAGCTTGTCTTTTGCCACTGATGAGTTGGTATGGCTCTTTAACTTTCTTAAAGAATTGAAGGTTTCTTTGGTAAAGGATACTCTTCTGTTTTGTGACAACACAACAACTATTCATATAGCTCACAACCCTGTGTTTCATGAACGAACAAAGTATATAGAGGTTGATTGTCATAGTGTTCGTGAGAGATTGGTTGCAGGTTTGTTTAAACTGCTTCATATCCGGTCACATTTGCAGCTGGCGGATCCTTTCACCAAAGCCTTGTATCCTGCTCCTTTTCATCAGTTGGTAAGTAAGATGGGTTTGTTTAATATTTTTTTGCCCCATCTTGAGGAGGACTATTAGTATAGTTGCATTTTGTATATAGTCTTTGTACAAAGTTTGTGAGATGGCTGGTATTGTATAAACCAGTTGGTACATTGGTACATAGTCTTTTGGTTTGTGTTTGGCTTTCTGGTTGCCAGGTCTTTGTATATAAACCAGACCCAATTGTACATTTCAGATTACATTAATGAGAAAGAGATTATTTAGTAATAGAAATAATAATCAGTTATGACCACAAATCCACAGATCGAGTCCGGGATTAGACCATCAACGATCAGTTAGGAGAGAAAGAGAAACGAGACGAGAGAGAAAGATAGGCCAAGGAATCGAAATATCAACAATATATGAGGCAAATATGGTTGAATCCGACGAGGGTCACGAACCTAACGAAGTCACTTATCTGAAGAGAAGCCATTGTTGATAGATTGAAAGAGAGTTGATTTGATTATCCAGTCCTTGGTGGAAATAACGAATATGCATTCACCGCAAAGCTTCGCCATAAACCTTAAAATGAAGAAGATGGAAAACTTATTGTGCTATACGATTATGTTGTAGTGGGGTATTTTGGTCACTCCAATTAATCAAAAAAGGTATGTCTCGAAAATTAAATTTGGTGTGATAGATTTGGCCAAAAACTTTTTCTAACGAGAGGTTTATGACAATAACATATGAACATGACTAGGTGGAATTCGTAGGTGTAAGTAAGTGTGAACAAAGTATATAAATCCGAAAAACCGAAGCGAATCTTACCCAAAAAACGTACCAAAAATATGAACCGAAACAGATAAAATATATGTACGAGTGCAAAATTTCGATATCTGAATAATCGGGACCAATCTGAACCTAGTCTGAAATATTTTGAGTACCGAAAAATACTTAAATTACAATTATATACTTAAATATATTAGTTATTTTAAATAACTAAAAAACTTTAAAATATACAAAAATGCATGGATTATCTGAAAATTTTTAGAATTTTGAAGATTTTTAGGTATATTTTGATTTTTATATATATTTTTACATAATTGAAATGAGTATATAAACTTTAATCAAACCCATAAAAATCAGAATCAAACTGTACAGATATCTAGATGAGTCTTAAACCTATAGCCCTGAAATCTCATAACCCGAAAAAACCCGATCTGAGCTCGAACGCTTGCTCGAACGCACGCTCGAACGCCTACCATTAGGCAAAAGTATTATATGGACGATTAACTACAATGTGATATTTTTTATGTTTACTTATCAAAGTAAAAAACATAGTTCGTTACAAATAATTTAAATGTGAGTCTTATTTGTTATATATTTTTAATATACTAAATTAATAAATAAAAAATGGTGTAGTTGTCTGGTTAGCAATTACTCAGAAATGAAGACTTTTTCTAAATGAAAAAACCATTGTTAGGTCTCTGTCAAATGTACGAAATAATTTGTAAAATGATGAATGTAAATATTTGATATTTTACTCATCTTTTCCTCAAATTATTTTCCACTCAAATTGTCTTGTAGGTCAACTAAAAAAATCAATTTTGTACTTTAAACATTTAGTACACAAACAATAAAGAATTGATACAAAGATGCAAAAAAATATCATAATCTATACAAAAATATCGATAATTAAATATAAACCATGTAAGATTGAATTTCGTGTAAATATAGTGATATGTAAAATTTTAAATTACATTATTACTTTCCATGTAATAATCAATATGTATTAATATATATATACTCTAATTCACAATCATAGTAATAAAGTTACATATTTATAGTTTTCTAAATATATTTTTTATGAATTTTAAATAAAATAATAGTTAGAAGCCCCCTTGATCTAGTGGTTGACCAAGAGTTAATTAATGCTTCTACACTAAGAGGTCAGAGGATCAACTCCCCGAAGATGTGCAATTGATTGCAGATTAATGGAGGCATGCTTATAGAAAGTCTTCAGCGTGGTGCAAGTGAGAACCATTCGTCATGCCAACAGATAGAACGGAAAGATTTGTCCGATGAAGTAATTGTTTTTGTAGTTGTTTCTCAAAATTTATAACAGTAGTAGTAATCCAGACGATAAAAAAATAGATTTTCCAAATGTATATACTAACATTTTATAACGGTTTTCATCGTTGTAAATGGAAAATTTTGTAATTCTATTTATTTTGTAACATTTAATATTTAAGTTTAC
Organism: Anastatica hierochuntica; assembly: GCA_900406275.1. Lineage (NCBI taxonomy): Eukaryota > Viridiplantae > Streptophyta > Magnoliopsida > Brassicales > Brassicaceae > Anastatica > Anastatica hierochuntica. Next base: position 9,454 of record OVAN01004909.1, on the reverse strand, counting down.
ATGATCTACAATTTTAATAATCATATGTGTAAGATGATTTTGGATTCAAATATTCTAAAATATAATTTTATATTTATTTTTAATTTCAATCTAACTAATTAAAAGGAAGAGATTAAAGCATTTGAGTGTATCCACATTAGCTTTCTAAGAGATCCTCTCATGCTGCCACGTAAGCTACACTCAACTCTCTTAGAAATCGTCACTCACACAGCATTCCCATCTTCCAAACGTAAATGACCGTTCAAATCTCTCTCTCATCGTAATTAGACCTTAGATCGTTCATCTCCTTCTCACAAAACTCTCACAAAACTGAAGAGAATTGACTTAAATTGAAAATGATCGTTGATCTACATAAACGCGCTATCTAATTGAAAAAAAATCAGGTGATGAAACAGATCCACGGTGTTGCGATTTCCTTCCAACCAAGTTTGCGAAACCTAATGCTAGGACTTAGGTTGGACGTCGAGTAATACGACGGAGGCATATCAATCGAGTAGAAAGAAGACAACGAAAGAGGCACGAAGATCACGCAGTCAAAGCTATCTTGCGGAAGCCGAGAAGAGGAGCAACTGCCGGATATTGAACCCCACTGAGAAACAACCATTCGAGTGGAGGAGCGGCAAGCACAAACAGATAGAGCTGGAACAACAACAATTAGAAATTAGAGAGTAAAAGCGATGAACGGATGTGGCGAATGTGGAAAGCAGATCGAGTCTTTTCGGTAATAGCTTGGAATCGGCTTGGTACTTATCTTCTTTTTCTTTTTAACAGTTATAGCTTATTCTTAATAACATATACTACAACACATGAAAAGCTTTTTTATTCCTTCTTTTGGGGAGTTGCAGAACCCCACACACGCAAAAACAAAGAAGGTGGAGAAAGCCAAAACATAGAAGAAGATGAAAAGGCTTTGGATTTAGCTGTGCTGGAGGTGGTGGAATAAAACCCTAATCCCAAATTTCCCTAAATATGCCATTTTTGAGGTTTTCTTTCTCTGTAGAAATCACCATAATGGGTATTTCTCTGATTCACTGATCGATTAAATTTTTTTTTGGAGGATTGTGAGACTTCTCCTACCTGGGATTATAGTGTTGATTAGAAGATTGCTAATTTTGTTGTTGTAGATGCATCTCCGTGAATATATTCCTTCTTGGATCTACAAGTTGTTTGGTTTCATGGGGTCACGATCTTTCTTCCTCAATTCCTAACTTTATGAAAATTTCAACATTTTTATAGTTTTTTGATGTATGTTTATGTTTCTTGATGTGTTGTGTTACCTATATGACTCTGAGAAAGGTAGAGAAATCTTATGAAAATAGAGTAAAAATTTTAACTTTAAATTTACAATTTTGATGAACCGTCATCTTCTGAAAATTTTTGTTAGGCTTTGCTACAAGCTCTCTCCTTATAGCTTTGATGCATATGCATATTGATGCAACCTTGAGTAGCTCTCGGTTGATTTACTCCCTGAATCTTCTGAAAAAGAGATATGAACTTTTTCTTTTGATTTTTGTTTTCTGATTTTTTTCGAAGAAGGTGGAAGAAAATTGCTGGATTTTATGAGAAGATGATAGATGAGAAGCGATGGATTTGATGAATTGGGTAGTAGGATAGATAAATCTTTAGATCGGGTGAATGAACTCCCTTTTTGATCTTAAAGACAGTTATTGTAGAGAATGAACTCTGTAGCAATGTGTTTCTTCTGGATATTACACACCAAAAGGTTGTGAACTGAGATATGACACACTCAGAAATCACGAAAAAGAAAGACAGAAACGTCTCTTGATAAAAACTTTGATTATTCCTTTCAATGTTTGCATAATACAACTTAAATAAGTCTAATTCTCCTAGGCTTCCATGAAAATAAACCATAAAATAAACCTAATTTTCGTCTAAATAAACTAGAAATAATTAAAAATCTAAATCTAAAACTCAAGGCTAAATCGAATGTTGTAAACCAGTGAGCTGAAAGTCTGTTGAATTTGAAAATTCATAACTAATTCATCCCACCGTCTTTTCAGGTGATTCCACTTCGACTTGCTCCCTTGATGGCTTGAGAATCTATTACATTTTGAATCATATCCTGAAACCATCTGGTTTGGTCGGAACACTCTTCGGAGTGAGGATATGTCTGTTCTGCAAAAATCCTGATTCACCCAGATTGTAAGCTCCATAACTCTCAGGCCTTTAATGTCGTTGTGATGAGTCCAATTGCAAAAGATGTTCTGATGAGTAAGCTTTCCAGAACAATCAACCTTGTTGCCTAATTCCATTTGGTTCGAAAGATATGCTCCTTTGAATGTGGTTGGGTCCATTCTGCGAATTGAGCTGAACAGGATTGCATAATTCCCTACTCCTTTAAAAGGATTTGTCCTCAAATCCGCATCATTCGGTTCTGGCTTGAGACTTGAATCAGGTGGTGCTTCTTTGATAAGCAAGAAGTAGTTGACATCTTGGTGCTTGTCCTGGTCCAAATCAGGTGGCGTGATTCGCTCATCCTCCTCTCGCTTATAGATTTTTCTTGAGCGTTTCACAGCTTCGCGAGTACCAGCATTCAACTCTGGTTTCCATATTTTGGATTGAAGTGTTCCAAACTTGGAAGTCTCGAAACCAGGCAAGCGCAGAATGACCTGTTTTGTATGATCCATATCTTTCAGCTCAGAATTGCTTTTTGCCCCCAAACCTTTTTGACGTGATTCCTTGATGACTTAAGAATCTGGAGCAAGTTGTTTTACCTCTTAGATCCCTCTAGCTTGGTCGGAGTACTCCCTGCAGCGCGTATATGTCTGGATCGCGACCAGTCAGATACGACCAGTTTGCAAAATTCATAACTTTTTGGTCTGAGATGTCGTGATCATGAAAGCAGTCGGAAAACCCACGAAAATGAACTCCCCTTTCTGTTCCTTCTCTTTGATCTCTTCAATTGCGACAACGGAGGATGGACTTGGGGCTGGAATAAGTTGATGGATGTCCTTGAGAACTCTAGGTTGATTAAATCCCTGAATCTTCTGAAAAAGAGATTTGAATTCTTCTATTTGGTTTTTCTTTGGGTTTTTGATTATAAATAAAAGAAGATGAAAGGTAGAAGATGGATGAAGAAGATGAGAAGCGATGGATTTGATGAATTGGGTAGTAGGATAGATAAATCTTTAGATCGGGTGAATGAACTCCCTTTTTGATCTTAAAGACAGTTGCGTAGAGAATGAACTTTGTAGCAATGTGTTTCTTCTGGATATTACACACCAGAAGGTTGTGAATTGAGATATGACACACTCAGAATTCACGAAAAAGAAAGACAGAAACGTCTCTTGATAAAAACTTCGATTATTCCTTTCAATGTCGGGAGAATACAACTTAAATAAGTCAAATTCTCGTAGGGTTCCACAAAAATANAATATTAAACCAAAAATAAACCAAAAATAATTAAAAATCTAAATCTAAAACCCAAGGCTAAACCGAATGCTGTAAACCAGTGAGCTGAAAGTCTGTTGAATTTGAAAATTCATAACTAATTCATTCCAGCATCTTTTAAAGTAATTCCACTTTGACTTGCTCCCTTGATGGCTTGAAAATCTATTACATTTTGAATCATATCCTGAAACCATCTGGTTTGATCGGAATACTCTTCGGAGTGAGGATATGTTTGTTCTGCAAAAATCCTGATTCACCCAGATCGAAAGCTCCATAACTCTCAAGCCTTTAATTTCGTTATGATGAGTCTAATTTCAAAAGATTCTCTTATGAGTAAGCTTTCCAGAACAATCAACCTTGTTGCCTAATTCTCATTGGTTCGAAAGATATGCTCCTTTGAATGCGGTTGGGTCCATTCTGCGAATTGAGCTGAACAGGATTGCATCATTCCCTCCTCCTTTAAAAGGATTTTTCCTCAAATCCAAGCCTTCTACAGGACCAAACTCGTTGATAATCTGGTTCTCATGCATTTTTCTAAACCTTGGTATAAAGATACTCCATCCAGGATTGAACACATAGTATTGTAACCCTCTTTCATGCCATGAATATTTTATGTGACTTTGCTGAAAGCCAATAGCTTCTAAGGAAAACGATTTCGATCTAGCACACCTAATTCTCATGGACGTGATGTTTCTTGATCCTTTTATTTTACTTTTGATCCATGTTGCACCACATATGGCTGTTGCTTGCATTTTAAGCAAGAAAAATGGAATCAAAGCATAATTTTGCTTTAGACCTTTCTGTCAATAGCCATTGGTTAGGACCATCAAAATAAATTTCATTTCATAATTTTTTCGAGGATAAATATGTGACTTGAATCACATTGTATACTTCTCTGTTTTTATTCTCATGTTTGCTAAATTGCTCTTTATGTCAACAAGTTAGTTCTTATGACATATTTGGTTGATTTCGAAAGAAGAGATGGAAGAGTACATAGAAGGGTTGAATGGTTTAAGAGAAAATGTGGACAAAGTTCTGTCACATCGGAAGTAAACGCGAACCAAGTTCAGCAGAATGGAACGGAAATGTGAAATGTCTGCAGCTCAAATGTCGTTTCATGTTTCCATGTCCCTTTCTAAGCAAGTAAATAATGTACGTGAGTATACAGCATGTTGTGATGATACTTATGCATTGCTTAACATACCGAAAGCGGACTACTCCACCCCAAGATGAACTTGGTACTCTTTGTGAAGGAGAAAACATGCATTTCCTCTCATATGCATTCAACTTTTTAACTGATCAAATTTAGTTTCATTAATGTTGTCCCTAAGTATGAGCTTCTTCCTTCAATCTTCTTAATTTATTTGTTTCTCTTTGTAACATAAATGTAATCACATGATTTCAACTTTCTGAAAGTGAACTTTTTGTTGTTGTAGGTCATAGGAAATATGTACAAAGACGTCGAGATGTTGGAGTCGCATACTTGAGGTCCCTAATTTCTCATTTTCTTTTACAAATACTATGTTGTGCACGATGTACATGGAAAAGGTTTTTTGAAGACATGTATGATAATAATATTTTAATAAGATTTATGATCTTCGTTGTCCGGAGCGTCTGAATCAAAGCAAATCTCGTCTGGTAGAGGCAAAGACATCGTCTTCTCTTTCTGATTCACCTTTGAAATTTTCTTTCTATCGATGCATTTGTCTGTAAGGTATTTCTCCATTCACGTCATGATAATTAATTCTCCCCATTCTGTTACATGAAATATTGCGACCATGTAGATCTATTGATTTTTCCTATTTTCTTTGTTTAACTATATGTGTTTCTTTCTCTTTGTAAAGGCAACGACATCACAATTTCTTTCTGAAGCTTCTTCATCTTTTATTACCATGTATATTTTTACCAAAACTAATGAATAGTCCCTGATATATGCCAACTTGGTTTAATTTTGGCTTTACTTTTTGTGCTCAGGGCGATTATGGGGCAGAAATGAAACGCTATTTGATGTTTCTCACAGAGTGTTGTGATGCCTTTAATGGGATATATGAATGACACTAGAGCCACCGTCTTCGCTCCTGTCGACGACGCCATTCCTAATCCGATTCCGACGACCAAATTCTCCAGTTACGCAACTATTTCCGGGTGACATGTAATCCATCAACTTCTCTTTGGAAATAGTTTCAGAATTTGGCGTGAGAAGGATTGATTCTACAAACAACTCTAAAAGGATATGAGATCGAGCTTCCTTGGTCTGTTGGTCAGGTGACTTTCATTCTCAATGGAGTCCCACTCATCTACCCAGATCTCTATGTTAACCTATGGATTGTTGTTCATGGAGTTAGTAGCCAGATGATTGCACCACAAGTCAATCAAGCTAAAGTAGGAAAATCATTCTCAAAGCCGAACAATGGATAAAATGAAGTTCATGAAGAGTACTCTTCTGGATTAGGTGACTATGGTCTTCACTTATTCTTCTCTTAAAAGAAAATAGTTTAATTGAGATAGATATATTGATATCAGTTCTTAACCATTCTTTTGATTCTCTGTTTCACTAACTCCATATCTCTTCAAAGTTTGAAAATGAATAAGAAAAAGTTTTGATCTTTAGACTCTCAATTCATGTTACTACCTCCATACTGCCGTATGAGATTTAGCAAAACCGATCCATGTCACAATTTCAACGGCTAAGATAACCCATCTGAGCAGGTCGTACTTGAAATGACTATATTCTTTTTCATCATAGTCTGGAAAATACACAAATGTTTAGATTTCACCAAAATCAATTTGGTTTTTTTTCTAAAATAAAAGAGGTTAGATTTCATCAAACGTTTGAACTGGTTGATGATGATCTCGCAACGCCCCCGAATGATTGCGAGCCAAATCCATGTTTAAAAATAACGTGTTTATAGGCAAAAAAAGAGATTCAGATACACTATTCTCCTTTTATGTACTTATAATCTCTATTTTGGCACTTCACATTATATTTATGTAAATACAATTTAAAAATCAAAATAAAGACGAATGGAAAATTTTAAAAATTAAACATTCTTTTAGAATATGCAAAGAAAGTTAAGAAACCAATCAAAGCGTCAAATTTTGTAAAGAAAAACAAAATAGTTTGTATATATGAAATTTTTGAGAAAGATTATGATATTGTTAATGTAATTTTATTCTTACAAAATAAAATTGTGTTTCAAAAAAAACACTATATCCAAAAAATATAAAAAAATTATTTTAGAGGTGGTTGTACTGATTTTATCGAACATGCTAATATTATAAAGGTAATTTGTAATGATATGAAAGAAAGATATATAGGTGATTATATTTAAAAAGAATAGATACCTAAATAAATTTATCATCAAGTTGAGAGAGTAAACAAATCTTTTAAGCTGTCCGAAAAAATAAAAAGATGTTTTATAGAAAGAAACTCTTATAGATTTGTGATAACCAATATAAGTATTGTAAAACATATTTTACAAAAATACAAATTAGAAACTTTTGTTTCGTATAATAATTTTTTAATAATGCATTTAAAATATAAAGATGTATTAAAATAAAAGAATATGAAATTCTAAATAGACATAAAAATAGAACAATTATAGTTTAATGTAATGTACTTGTGTATTTGTTAATACGTAATACATATAACTAAGTGTATTGCCAATATTTTGGGTTATATTTAAAAAATATTGTTGTAAGTTCACTCTCTTTCAAATATTTCAAACATAGAGTTTAGCGGAACAAATGTCGTCGCTAGAAATTTAGAAGCAAAATAACATTTATATTTCCCCCTTGATAATATTTTACTGAATTATTCTTGAATATTAATTTAATTAAAATTGTATAAAATTATAGATAGAAGTAAAAATCTTGATCAAATACAAATATTGCTAATATCATGTTATTTTAAATTACAAATCTAAGTATTCTTTTCAAACGAAAATGCAGTGAATCGTAAAAAAGCTCCCACATACAGAGAGTAATAATTTTCCCCGTAAAAATGGAAGGTCCGATGGTAACTCTAACTATATAAACAAAATATATAACACATAATCCGCGCGTAGCGCGAATATTTCCCTAGTTAAAATAAAAGAAGATAATTATGCATTTACCTAATTAATTTGCCTACCAACTCAATTAACATTAGTTTATATGTATGCTATAATTAAATGAACCGATTAACATCATGCTCTTTTGAATTTACTCAAAAAAATGTTTTGTTAGGACGTGCTTAACATAAAATTTTAGTAAATACATTTTGATCAAATTTTCAATGCAACATATAAATACGCAAGACATGTAAAATTTTGACATAAATTATCCAATCACTCCACATAGAAGATAGGTTATTGACGAAGTGAAAATTCTCACCAACTATCAGTATGATTTTTTTACTATATTTCAAAAAAGTAGTTGTCAACTTTACAAATATAGAGAATTCAGAAATTGTTAATCAAGAACACTCCATGTTTTTCTAGGAAAAATTATTTTACATAGAATAAATATAAATTGCTAACTATTCTATCTATATATTATAATATATATATAATACTAAAATTAACTATAAAACTTAAAGTCTGAATCAAAGTCGAAAACGGTTTTTTAAAAGACAATAAACGTAACATAGAATACATAACAAAGTTAAATTGTCATAAGCATTTTATCATATATCATAATTTTCATATAATAATACTGAAATTAACTATCGTAGATATAATTTCTAATTTTGACGGTACAAAATTATAACTATTAAATAATTAACATATCGATTTATATGGTTCATAACTTATCAATTAATGCAAAAGTTGAATGGAAAGTAAATTAATGTTGAATATATTGCAGATTATGTTTTTATAAAGAGGTAACTTTATGATTTATTTTTTAAAATTATATAGAAATTTACTATCTTTTGAATTTATTTTGATATATTATCTAATACATGTATATTAAATATATAAGAAAAATATAATATTATTATATGAATCATGTTTTAACATTACATTGATATTATAATATTCGAATTCTTATAATTTTGAAAATGTAAATTGTAAAAAATGCCCTATTAATGCATACAAATTTACAATAGTAGTACACAATTATACTATAACACAATATGTCAATTTTTTAATATATCAGATTCAAAAAATATTGTTTTTAAAAATCTAATATTTTTAAAACGCAAGTAACGGTCTCTTGCTAAATCTTTTGATTAATGCTCTTTCTAAGAACGTAATTAATTTTTTAAACCAGAGATATTAATTAATTGTTATAAAAAGCTGAGGACATTATAGCCTGATGATTGAGTTTCCAGAGCTAGTCCTCAGGCACCAGAGTTCGACTCTCCTCCATCATAGAGTGAAAGGAAAATGTGGGGTTTAATGGGCTATCGGACCGGCCCGTTGTGGTCCATTTGTTGACAAAAAAAAGAAAACGAAACACGAAAATACTAATATTATGTTTCGAAAAAAATTTATATCGAGACATATAATGTTTGGCAACTAGTTCACAGATGTTTGATTGGAGAAAACTGTTTAGTCACTGATTTAATTTGGTTTATGGTTTATACCTTTATTTTTAAGATGAATTAAATAAAGATAATTTAATTAGTAATGGTTCAACCAATCAAATTATAACATTAATTTTCAAACTTCATATATGGTTGACACATAAGCAGATTTCATTAAAATGTACTTTCAAATAATATATATGATTTAATCCAAATAAAAGACATTATTTAATCTTCAGTTAACTTTAGTAAACCAAGTAATTTTAGAGATATATAGATTCTCTAAAAAACGTTGTCTATTAGTTTTTCAACTGAGATGGCAAAACAAAATTCGCTTTGTGGTAATTAATGATTACCAAATTAGTCCTCAATACAAAAATATTTCATAACTATGTTCCAAACCTCCAATTAAGAATTAAACTTATTACAAAAATATTCTCACTCCATTCCGAAATCAATCTAGCATTTACCAAGAATTTTAGGGGTTTCACTATGATAATTTTTCATATAAAACATGTTATATATATATATATA
>OVAN01004908.1:0-24671 GCA_900406275.1 Anastatica hierochuntica | reverse complement strand
TATATATCTATTTCTCCACGAATAGTAACCATATAGCACCCATTCTCCATGAAACTTTACCTTAAAGCTAATTTTCCATCAATTGGAATGTAAATATCTATTTCTCCCCATTGTGATATTTAAATACCTAATTATCCATGAAGTGTGGTTTCGATGGGTTGATAAGGTTTAATGCGGGTTACTGTTTTTGTATTAACCTTTAACCACCATTAATGAATCTAAACCGGAGTTAACCATATAAAAACCCGATTAATTAACCTACCCACATCTTAACCCGATCTAAATCCCTAAATCTTGTTTATCCAATTTCGAAGAACCCTAGAAACTTAGAAAACACATAATCAAAAATCTCAGAAGAATCTTGAAGACGAAGGGTAAAGCGATGGCTCTAGTCAATCTAGATGTGTAAGGGTGTGGTGATTTTGACGAAGAAGTAGATGTACATGAGGATTTCCATATTGAACAACTTTTGCAAGAGTTCCAAGATGAACCTCCGATTCGTCACAATAAGATTCCAGATAGTGATAGTGATGAAGAAGGAGGTTTTCGAGAACGAGAGGACAAGAATTTCAGGCGTGGAGATGGAAGACTGTATAAAGACCATACGTTCTACAACGGAGTAGATTTCAAAGAGGTTGTTCTTGATTATGCTCTACGAACATGTCAAAATCTGACACAACACAGGTACGATAAGGATAAGATATGATTCAAATGCCTTGGTAGAGCTGATAGTGATGTGGAGGGTGATGCTGGAAAGTGTGAATGGAAAGTTTATGCATCGATTTTTCCTAAATATGCTATGTGGAAAGTTAGAATTTTTAAAGATCAACATAGTTGTGTATCTAATGGTGTTTGTGACATCGTAAAGGTCTCTGTGATAGTAAGACTGTTTCTAGAAAAGATTCGTAATGAACCTAACTATTACATGCCAATGAGGATTGAAGAAACTATTAAGGAGAGGTGGAACATCACAGTATCTAGGCCATAATGTCAAGATGGTAGGAATAATGCCTTGAGATGGATTGCGAAGGAATATGATCATCAATTTTCACGTCTCCGAGCCTATGCAACTGAAATTTTACAGTCTAATGAGCATTTAGTGGTTGAGATTGAGACACTAAATAACAATGAAGGGCAAGATGAGTTTAACAGGTTCAATATTTGCTTTGATGTTTTGAGAAGAACATGGAAAGATACATGTAGGCCAATCATAGGAGTTGATGGAACCTTTTTGAAATCTAAAATGAAGGGACAACTTCTAGTGGCTATCGACAGATATGCAAATAATGCTATTTATCCCATAGCATGGGTTGTGGTACAAGTGAAGAACAAACCAAATTGGTTATGTTTTGTGAAGAAGTTGGAGACTCATTTGGGTCTCATATCTGATCGTCAAAAGGTAAGCATTTGACTTATGTTTTCTCATTTGCTTTGTTGTTTTGTTAGTGCTTATTTTTTCTCATTTGACTTGTTCTATTTTTTTTATATCAAAATGTTTATGTTTTCTATTTTGTTAGAGGTTTATAAGAGCAGTGGAGATTGAGTTACCAAAGATGGAACATCAAATGTGAGTCAGGAATATCTACGACAACCTAAAGAAGAAACATGGCAAAAAAACCAGACCTGAAGCCGCTTATATGGTCCCTAGCTTGGAGCTACAATGAGGCAAAAATCAAAGAAATGTTAGACAAGATTTTCTGTTATGACTCTGCTGTTTATGCAGATGTTGTGAAGACCAATTCTCAGTTATTGTGCAGAGCTTTCTACAAGTTTGGACCTTATTGTGAAGATGTTGAGAAAAAGTTCACTGAGTCTTACAACAAGACTGTAAACAAAGAAAGAGAGAAGCCACTTTATCATATCCTTGATACCATAAGAGGACTAGTCATGGCACACATTGCAAAGAGATCAGCTATCTCTCACAAGCACAAAGGTATATTTTTCTATCAAAGCTATATTCTTTTATGTTATAACATAGATTTTGTATGAAGTAACTGTTTAATTTTTTTCACAAGAGTTTATGTTCTTCATATGTTGTGGACGTTTTGGCAGCACATTATAAGAAAGCCAAGGACTGTGTAGTGACCAGAAACACAAAAAATATGTATGAAGCAACTATGGATGGATGCTCCTATCGGGTAAGTTTAGAAAATAAGACTTGTTCTTGCAGGAAATGGGATATTTTTGGAATCCCATGTCAGCATGCATATGGTGTGATCATCACGAAGAAACTACTAGCTGAAGATTATGTATGCCATTGGTTCCACACATCCATGTGGAAGAGGAACTACGTTGAAGGTCTAACTTCTCAAAGAGGTTCACGGTTCTGGCCTGATTCAGGTGGTGCCAACATCTATGTGCCTCATGAACCTGCTCAACCTGGTAGAAAGAAGGTTACTAAAGCAGACAAAAAGAGGAAGAGAGGTATAAATGAGTCCCCTACTAAGCGGCAACCAAAAGATAAGAAGAGGGTCATGCATTGTGGAGTGTGTGATTCATCTAAGCACAATTGCAGGTTTCATAAGGAGAATATGGCCAACCAAGAGGTTTAAGTTTCTACAAGCTTATGTATCTACAAGCTTCTGTATATTGTGTTACATGAATTTTGTGTGTGTGTCTGCGATATTTTAGGCAGTAGCAGGAGGATCTCAACCCACTCAATGAAAGAGAAGACGAAGAAGTAGAAGGATGTTCAGAGAAGACCAAGTAATAGAAGGATGTTCTTGTAGTAATGAGTTGTGATATGTTTCTATGTGTTGATGTAGTAAGTAGAAGAATGTTGCTCGTAGTAATGTTAATCCAAACCACTCAATGGTGTGAGTTGTTCTCTGTTTTTTGTTACAAACACCATGTAATGACTTTTGCAATCAGGTTTAATCTTATGGTTCTTAACTGCTTATAATTAGCATGATGAATCCAAGAAGAAACATACTCAAACACATCAATACATCATGTCTTACAAATTTTTAACAAGAAAAACACTAATTCTTCTTAGAATCAACCCATTAGCTTACAAGCATACTCAAACATATCAATACATCAATCCATTAGCTTGATGATCCCGACCACGATCATGCATCCAATAACCCAATAATGATCATATTTTCACACTTTTATTAGCTTCAGACAATGTTTCTTCAAACCTTTCACCCATCTCCTTTTCTACTTGCATTTGAATTTTCTCAATCACTGTCTTCTCAAAATCCATTCCCTCTAATCTCATATCCTTTAATTGTTGCTCTAATGCAGCATTTTTGAACTGCAAAGTCTGAATCTCATCTAACATAGCTTCATCCACCTATTTAAAAACATGATTGTCATTCCTCAACAACAAAAACAGTTACAGAGAATCAAAACTGTGACAACCATAAAAAATTCAATTGAGTTTTGTGATTACTTTATTCGCTACAAAAAAGAAACACCGATAATATCTCTGGTATGGATTCGGGTCAGATTTTGAAATTGGCCCCATGATTTGTTCGCCACATCAGCATTTCTTTGTTACATCATGGATTCTTCCTCATAGATGGCTATTTGATGTGCAGCATGATGCTCCAGATTCGGGGCTCATGGTTAACTTCAAAGAACTGGAGTTTTGATTTTTTAGGGTTCTTGAGTGTTTTCAATTTGAGGATTTTATTCCTTTCATGTTTGGGTTATAACGTTTTTGAAACTGGATCGGGTTTTCGATCACTCTGGTTTTCGTTGTTCCGGTTTTGATTAAGTATTCTTCAATATGTGTCAGTTATATGTTTAAACTCGTCTTAACCAACCTTCGTGGATAAATCGGTTTCAAACTATTGAATTGTGGAGAATTAAATATTTAAGTTTGAAACTATGGACAATTAGCTTTAAGGCAACATTTCATGGAGAATTGATGCTATATGGTTACTATTTGTGGGGAAATGTATCGTTTTCCCTATTTTCTATTCAATATGTATTAACTTTATATAATTAGAAATTGATAAATTCTATAACTAACTTGTGTATTTTCCTCGTGATATTTAATTTCAAAGTATCTGAACTATTTAATGTGCACAAATTATTTTTTTATTGCTGCATTGATTGAAAGGTTTTAGACCAAATAGTATATAACAATGTTAGTATCATTTATCCAATTTTATTATCTAAAGGTTTTGACTAATAACTACTCGGATATTGAGTCACATGGTTGGTAAGGAGAAATCGAGAAATTGCTACAGGAAACATACATGTCTACATCAAGTTTTAGTTAAAATTTGATGTCGAAATCTGATGAAGATGATATTGATGTTTGCCTCGAGCACCTGGTTAAGTTGTTGGAGGAGGAGAAAGAGAAAGCGAAGAAGTTGCTCAAGAAGAAAAGAAAAAGGAAGAAGAGAGAGAAGCTAGGAGGAAAATAGAGGAAAATGACAAAGTTTCGCCGAATGATGGTAACAAGATTCGAGTAAAGATGTAATGAATTGTTATTTGAGCTTATTGTCTAAAATTGTACTTTTTCTATATGGTGTTCTTAAGTCATTTTCTAATTGAAAAAATAAATTGTTAACTACAATGATTATTCTTAAACAGTTATGAAAACTTCTGTTGGATCTGATGATGTTTGACAAAAAATTTGTGACAAAATTTTCATCTTCAGATTTTGAATATTGTAGTTAAAGCGATACTAACTAAATTTTGGTGTAATAATATACCAATTCTTATATAACCATTAAATAAATTAAGATAAGTAAAATTACTTACCTAAATTTATGGTTTAATAAGTTTATGATATAGAATAGATTAGGGATGAAAAAATAACATGAACCAAAAAACTAAGTCGTAAAATAGGTACCGTATCTGAACAATAATCGACATTCATATATAAATAGATCATAAACTTTTATACTCGAAAATCTGAACAGAACGAGTATCGAAACAAAAGCCACACGAACTTTTTTTTACACTCACATGGATACTTAAATAACGTTAATTTTTTTAAAAATTTTTATGTCCGCACGAATGCGGATCAACCACCTAGTTTAATATTAATGTTCCGGTTAGTGCAATAAAAAAACTATTAGAGATTAATATTGATATATTTATCATATCCTAATTGTGCTCCTATATCAGAATTTATAGTGAATCACTAGGCACCAAAATCAGGCGACTGTATGGTTTACTTATATGATAATCGCCAAATTTGTATAACTCGACACTTTTGCTGTTCATAGTCAAGTTCAGTTTTGCATTTAAAACTATGGGACTTTGAAAGTTGGACATATGTAATTTCTTAAGTTAAGGAACTTTTTTTGTTAAATTAAGTTAAGTTAACTTAATACAAAATTAAAATTAAAACTCTGATTATATCCACCAATTGTTTTTTAAACAGACAAAACAAATATGTTTAAATGATGTTTTATAGATGTTTGTTTTTAAGTTTTTCTACAAATATTTAAAGTCATTTAATTTTTGGTAATCATATGTTTTCAGTAATTTCGGTTTTAAATTGTTTAATTTTTTAGGTAGCTAATAAATTATGGTTTAATATAGGAAAAAATGTTATCTTTTAATTTGTGTGGGAAATTTTATACTATATTTTACAGTGGAACAGATGGAACAATACTATAATCTCAAGATAGGTAAGGAGCTCAATCTAGACAAACATATAAGCAAAAAAAGTAATCACAGAATCATCATTCTCCATAATAATATAGCAGGATCAATAGAAATGGACAATGTCGTTAATTAATGCGTTTGGTGATTACACATATATGTACATTGCAGTAAATGTGTAATTGGTATCTTCACCAAAAAGAGTCAAAATGCTGGACATAAACTAAAATTGAAGAAAAACATATTTACTCTCTTTGTTTCACATTTGGTGAAGCTTTACTGATTTATTTTCATTTTAATATGAGTTATGTTTTCAAATTTTGATGCAAAAATTTAATTTTATTTGAATTTTGACCTATGTTAGACAATATGTTTTCCATTGGTTGAATAACTGTTCGTTAATACCATTTTTATGTAAGTGATATACATTATTTAAAAGTTTGTAATTTATTTAAGTGTCGTTTTAATTAAATCTGAGAGAGTAGTTGTTAAAACAACAATATGAAAATTGTAAAGTTAAATTTTATTTTTTTTGCAGAAATTGTAAAGTTAAATTATATGAATTTAAATCTCCAGAGTCAATCTACAAGACACTAGGGTTCGACTCTCCTCCACCACATAGTAGAGGAAATATGTGGGGTTAAATGGGCTATTGGACGAGAGGAGCAAGTGGGTCAGTGGTTGCACCACCTCTGCATCCATCTCACGAAACCAGGGTTCGAACCCTGCACTTGCCTCTAGTGAGAGGAACTATTTGCCACTAGGCTACGATGACAAAAAAAAAGGCTATTGGACCGGTTCGTTGTGATCCGTTTGTTGACAAAAAAAACTTAATGCACTTAAAAACTAGATGCATCAAACAAAATTTAAAAATATTACTAGAAATCGTTGTAAAAATAATAAATCATGCATGAATAAGAGCAGAACAGAGAAAGCTTAGCTTATACAAACAACATTTACATTTCGAAATGTCAAGGGTCATATTATCGCATATAGCCTCCCCTAGGTAACCCCCTTTTATATTGCAATAAATATCTTTTTTAATCTTAGTCTTTGTAAATAAAACTGAAGAGCTTAAGTGGAAAGATGCCACACTAATTATTATCTTGATCTAATTAATTACGTAAAGCACTTCTGTTAAGTTTTATAATTATGGAAAATAATTGGAGTTAACCCAATCTGGTTTAAAGCAGATCGTAGACATAGTAAAGCAATGGTCCAACGGAAATACAATTATTGTTTTCTTATTTATTTAACCATAAAGATAAAGTTTCAAACCTTTCAATTTTGGAGCATTGTTGTTGTTGTCTGCCAAATGTTTAATATAACATTTAGCTCTTTATATGTGATTCGTATCTATTATATTAAACTATAGTAAATCAAACAAATTGCAAATTTGTCATGTGCCATTGGTTATAATTGATTTGTTTTTCAGAAAGTATTATTATTGGTTGGCAACAAAATATAAAATACTATCTATTACAGGCGCGTTTTAAAACTCGGCTGCTAGTGAACTGCTCGACAAAGCGGTCCGTTAGCATGATAAAAGAGTTAATGGAGTCGTTGACTAGGTTAGAGTACCACAGTAGCGCTGGGCATGTGAGGGTTGCTCCAAATCATTTGCACATACAGACTTCCAAGTACTCATAGCTGATGAGGACGGTGAACATACGTTGGCGATACTGCGAGATGTGCGTATCTGGATCAGTGGTCCCATCGTATAGCGTCATGACCGGCCAAGCGAATCTTTTAGGGACTTCGCTAAAGGCGATAGCGTCGACAAAGGGCGTATCCGCGTAGGAGTTGTGAGTGCTCTTGATAATCGGTGGAGCTACTCCTGGCATACGCTTTCTTATATTCTTCATGACTTATAGCTTTCCCGTTAACATGGCTTATACATCAAGGGTCTCGTTGGCGTTTTCCCCGTGGGATATGCTAAGACCAATGTGATGATGAGAGTCATGGGCTCAGGTTAGCCCTGAGTTTGGAGTATGATGCGTTTGAGTCTCCTTAACGACCTTCGTTGGCGTTTCGACTAGTGGTTGCATTGACGGGACTTTTTTTTTAACCTAACACGCCTTATGTCATCTTTGCCATCACCGTCGGGTGTATGAGCATCTGTCTCTGCTATCGATGCTCTGAGAATCGCGTTCTCGTCTTCCAGCTCTTTTAGTCGAGCCTCGTTCTGACTTAGTTTTGTCGCGATCAACTCTACTCTTGAAATATAAAATACTACTTCCTCTGTTTCGAATTATTTGATGTTTAAGGGTTTTGCACGCCAACTAAGGAATTACTAACGGTGCAAATGGTTATCATGAAAAGAATTGGTGGAACAAAAATGAATGGGATAGAAATTAGTGGAATAAAGGTAAAAAAAATTTCACTCATTCCTCTCCTAAATAGTAGAGTAACAAGTTTTTAAATTTCTTTTTACAAATTCAGTTTTTTCCAGCAGAATTAGCGGAATTGTTTTTCTGTCTTTTTTATTTCAAATTGTATTTTTTGAGAGGAATGTCCAATTCCTCTAGTTTTATTTCTCTAATTGTGCAACCATTTGCACCTTAACTTTCATTCATTTAATCTTTTTGTATAAAAGACAACATTAAATACAACTAATTCAACCAATAAAAAATTATATAGCAGAATATTAATAATCGCAAACATCATATAACACTTAATTTTTGCATATAAACTTAAAACGAAACGAAAATTTTAAAGAGATGCATCAACTAAAACGAAACGGAGGGAGTATCTATTACAGGCCCAATATAGTTTTAAAGAGATGTTATCATAAGCCCATTAGATCCATGTCTGTTGGCGGAAAAAAGAAGAAGAAAAGATCGATGTCTGTAGTAACTATTTAAATTCCATTTGCTGCTAATAATTATTAATGGGTCAGGCTTAAATAAAATACCGATTAAAAGCCCATTAGACCCGTTAGATCCATATTTGCCAAATTATTAAAGGAATAAAAATAAATTCCACTTTTATCAAGAAGACAATTTTTTGATATAGTCCACCAAATAATACTCTCTCCGTATCAAAATACTTGATGTTTTAGAGAAAAAATTTTGTATTAAATTAGTTGATGCTTTCATGTTTCAATGTAAAAATTAATTACTTTTTTATGTTTTTAGCATTTGGTATTTTGAATAATGTTTTATCATTGGTTGAATTGATGTTAGGTTGATAATAAATAGTGTTTTAGTTCAGAAAAGAGTAAAATTAAATGATTTTTTAATCTGTGTGCAAATATCTAAAACATCAAGCAATTTGATATAGAAGGAGTACTACAAAGAAAGCATTCTTCCAACTACTAGGAGTTCAGTGCTTAACAAATAACTATAAAACCGGTTCTTACTTTAAAATATTTTGGATACCGAAATCAAACATAAAATTAGAGTATCTAAAATACCCGAATTTATATTATCTTTTAAGACATAAATAAAATTTAAATTTTTTATTTTTTAATTTATTTTTCTGAGTAATTCGATTTTTATAGGATAACTAGAAGCATGATTGGTAGAGTGGAAAAGGGGAGAGTAGCTGAAAGCAGCTGTAGCGGGAACTGAGAACAGAAGCTGACAGCGGGAGCTGAGAGTGGAAGTTGGGAGTGGAAACCAAGAGCGAAAACTGAGAGTAAGGTTGGGCGAAAAAATTGAACTTGAAATACCGATCTGAACTCGATCTGAAAACAACGGTATCAAGTCGACCAAGACACAAAAAATCGAAGAGATTTTGTTTCACGGTATTTCGGATGTTGAGTATTATTAGAAGTAAACGCGAATCCGAACGGGTTTTGTTTCTTTGAATTTTCTCCTCAGCATCATTTGATATTCTATCTTCAATTTTTTTTCATACTTTTTTAATTTTTTAATCAATATTTAATCCATCTAACAAGAATTTCTTGATGTTTTGTAATTTTAAATAAGATATTATATATAAGTTATAAGATTATGTGAATAAAATTGAATATATTTTTTCAAAGTTATTTATAATTTGTATGTCAAATTTTCATTGAAGTCTATCAATTAGTATTCAAGATGTGACTCATAGAGAATATTTTTAAAAATACTAGATTTTAATTGTTGTTTCTTGAAGAATTTTTTTTTTTTTTTTAAAGATGAGGATGCAAACTCTCTATCTCTCGTGATAACACTCAAGGTAAAAAACAGTTATTATTATCCATACACACGTGACATACCACTAATGAAATTCTGTGATGGGCGTTGATTACACTTCTTCACTCCCTACCACTATTATAACCCTCATGCCAATCATAGCTTAGGTGAATACCCGCACTACGTGCGGGTTCTTTTCCATAAACCTTTTTTACTTAACTTTTCAGCCTCCATATATTTATGTGTTTGCTTTATAACTATAACTATGTATTAAATACTGCATATTTTAAATATTTTTAATTGCATGTTAATCGAAATAATCATCTATTATATGAAAAGTTGGTAAAATTATATAATATAATGCATTTGATTGTCTACGAAAATAAATGTCAGAACGTGTGTTCATATTATTTTTGGTCGATTTATTGTATTTAGTGATATAGTCTGGTCAAATTGGTTAAGTTGAACACTAATTCATAGTGTTCATTATAAAATACAAAATATATTTTTATCTGTCTACATTGGAATACACATGATATTTATAATAATGTTATTGGCTTTTGGAATGATAAATGATTATTTAAAATGAATTTACATTTGACTAATCGATTGGAGCATATACACCATCACATTAACACTCTTAGTTCTAGTTAGCATATTGAACCAAAGAGATCTTCAATTTGTTGGTTTTGATGGTTCTAACGTTCCACGTCCATGAATGACCTCCAAAACTTACATCTAGTTTGTTAAAGTAAAGTAAATTTCTATTTTTCCAAAACATTAGCTTACTATGCTTCTTGGGATGACTAATCTTGAAAAAGGTTACAACATTTTCAATCAGTACAAAACAAAACTTCATCGCATCATTCAATCATTTTCTCATGTCATATCTTATGTTTCATTTTTGCCTTAGCTAGAATTTCTTGAGTTTCGTTCACCAAACTTCCTTAAGCACAATAATTAATGACGACGTTTATGCGAGTATACGTCTGGTATAAAACCTCTACTCTCCATCAGGCATCAACTTTGCTTTTTTGCTTCATCCATATTTCACGGCAATTTGACTTATTTTGCTTCATTCCCAAAAACAGACCCTTTTGAAATTATGTCCCAAAGTAATACTTCGGCATCTTGAACATTGTTGATCCTTTATAATCTACAAATAACATCTAAAAATGGTTTTATCCCATGTCGTAGCTTATTCAGATAAAACAGTTCTTAAACCTAATAAGTCTCTTCGACCTTCCCTTACTTACAAAACCAAATTATGATGTCACCAATATGTTTCCCTCTTATAACAAAACCACTATTAAACGTTTTCTAACACACAAAGCATGCCTGTTCCATAAACAACCATTTATGAAAAGGCATCCAATGTCATATTATTAAGCTTATGTATTCAAAGTAAAGCCAAACTCTTCGGTTTTACTAAACACATCAAAAGCAGCTTTGAATTTATCAGGCTTCCCAGATAAGGGTATAAGTTCATTCACTATCTGAAAATAACGAACAATATTACTCTCCCTCTAACAGCTAATAAATACTTGTAATGACCAGCGGAAAATCATAAGGCAAATTAAACAAAATGTAATTTCTTAATAATGATATCAGTCAACGGAAAAAAAGTCCGAAAGTAAGTATCAAATATCAATTTAAAACAGTTTTCAATTTTCAATAGACAAGAGTAGTGTAGATGTATGACCTATTAAAATGCAGACATCTATGGCTACGTGAAACAATTATGAATCTATGATACATGAGAACCACCAAGCTACTTTGGCATAAAAGCTTGACCGACATTGAAAAATGTTTCAGAAACCTAAATCAAATGGTAAAACCTGAATTAAAGTTCAACACGAGAAAGGGAAAAAACATGAAATATTCACCTCTTATCTGTTGTCTCCTTGGTCTGTTCGTCCTTCTCAATGTACCATGAGTTGTAAAATTTCACACCAAATTGTAAAGTTAATACAGTCTTTGTAAGTCTTTTACAGAGAGATGAGAAATACCTTTAAAGTATTAAACAATTTCGAAGACCACTTTGAGCAATGGTTCCTAGATAGTCTGTAAGTTCTTCCTTTGTCATTCCAAAATAAGTATCGCTCAGATTCACATCAATTCTTTAAGTAATCAGGTTTGCTAGTATTCCATTAAGAAATGAGAATTCCCTCGTTATGGTAATTGTAACATTATTAAGAGCAGGAATGATCGATATATCAAGTGCACCACCATATCCAAGTAATGAAGGTTCTGTCACACTCAAGAACCTCAACTTAGCCAAAGCATCACTTGAATTTCTGAACATATACAAACATGTTTGAAATCAGATAATTATAAGAAAAACACAGAAATCAATTCAAATGTTAAGGTTCTTGTGTAACAGAGCTTAAATTGTATAAGTGCAATCCAAAAATTTTGACAACATGAGCCATAAGAACATCAATGGTAACCCAAATGCTATCACCAGGGACCACTTGTGACTTCTCTACTGCCTTGGCAAAAAATTTCTATGTCATTTTCATCTCGACTTACACTTGGTAAAATGAAAAATGTGATGCATAGGCATGAAAGGGAAAAACAGTAATAAGAAAAATAACAAAAGACAAGAAGCTTACACCGATCTTGAGGTGCTCTGATACCCCTCTTTCTGTGGAGACGATCCTCCAAAAATAAATTTCTTCTACCGTCAACGTGCCGAAATATGCAAAGATTAAGGCAACAAAGTTAGTCTGAAATCCTGTTGTTGGTAAATTGAAAAGATGCGAGGACATGTCCAAGAATTCCAAAGATTCATAGAGATAAACCGAAGCATAGCAGTTCAAATCCGAATTTCAAAATTAGGGAAAGAATTTGAGAACTAACATTGAGTTTGTTGGTGTAGTCTTGTAAAACTTGAGCGATTACTGATCAGATTCTTCCGATCTATTGAATGAGCTTGTTCAAAGCTTGATCTATGAATTGTGTGAAGAATCGTTTAAGCTAAAGACGACACAATCGAATTTATCCAGTTCAGGCGCTAAACCGCACCCTACGTCTGGCCGAGGCTTTCCCCGGAATCCACTAAGAAATAAAAGACCACCGTCACCGATTACAAAACCTCACCGGAAAACACTCAAGAAAAGAAACTCTCCGATCGTAACCCTTTTCTTTGTTTTCCCCATATTACAACAATGAATCTCTCACCCGAAACCCCGAATTGAAAAAATATACTCTCTCTCTTGATTCTTTAGCTATTTATAGCTCTTCTTCTTCTAACGACCCTGCAACAATCTGAACCGTTTTCAACAATGGCTCTAACGGCTCTCTGAGTCGAGAAAGAAACAAAACAGAGAGAGATGTAATCTCTTGAGGCAAAACGGCGACGTTTCTTGAGACTAATAACCAAGTCTTTCAATCGATCTTTGACTCCGGTTTACTTACTCAGATTCAATCCTAACCTTCTGAATAAGACTGAGTGTTTGACCAATAATCACAACAAACTCCACCTTGGTCAACACTCTCCCATCCCTTAGTGAATCCCACCTCGGATCCTAGTCTGATCATTTATCAGACATTCCCAACAAGCCTAACAACTGTTTAAATTTGTTGACTGGTAATACCTTTGTAAACACGTCCGCTGCATTTTCACTTGTATGAACCTTTGACAGCTTGATCTCACCATCATTCACCTTGTCCCTTATAAAATGCATCTTTAGAGCCATGTGTTTAGTTCTTCCATGGAAGACATTGTTCTTGGCCAATGCAATACCACTCTGTGAATCACTGAGTAACTCTATTTGATCTTGTGGATATCCAAACTCTCTTATTAACTCTCTTAGCCACACAGCTTCCTTAGCAGCCTCAGTCATTGCAATGTATTCTGATTCTGTAGTGGACAAGGCTACAACCTTTTGTAGACTTGATCTCCAACTTATTGCACATCCTCCTGACACAAAAGTATAGCCTGTAACTGAGCGTCTTCTATCCAGATCTGCAGCAAAGTCTGCATCACAGAACCCATAGACCTTGAACTCTGAACTCCTTCTGAATACTAAACTTGTTTTAGCAAATCCTCTTACATACCGCAATATCCATTTGACAGCCTCCCAGTGTGTCTTTATAGGATTACTCATGTATCAACTTACCATTCTTACAACATAAGCAAGATCGGGACGAATACCTGTTATCCCAAACATCAAGCTCCCTACAGCATTGCAGTATGGTATTGACCTCATGAACTCTGCTTCTGCCTCTAATTGATCATCTTCAGCTGCTTTGAGCTTAAAGTGTGCTCCCAAAGGTGTATTAACAACTTTGGCTTTGTCCATACTGAAAGTTCTCAATACCTTCTCCATGTACTTCTCTTGTGATAGTATGAGTATACCTTGCTTCCTGTCTCTGTATATATATGTTCCAAGTATCCTCTGAGCAGCCCCAAGATCCTTCATTTCAAACTTAGAGCTCAGCCTCTTCTTCAGGTCTGAAATCAATTCCATATTCTTGCAAGCAACTAACATGTCATCCACGTATAGTAAAAGATATATGTAGCACTCATCAACCTGTTTAATGTAGACACAATGGTCTTGATTGCTCCTGTAGAATCCTATTTCCAACATGAACTCATTGAACTTTTGATTCCACTATCTTGGGCGTTGCTTGAGACCATACAAAGACTTCTTTAGAAGGCACACTTGACTCTCTTTTCCTTTCACAACATACCCCTCAGGCTGTGTCATGAAAATCTCTTCCTCTAAGTCCCCATGGAGAAACGCTGTTTTTACATCCAATTGTTCCAGCTCTAAGTCTTCCTGCACTACCACAAACATAAGATATCTTATTGACACATGCTTGACCACAAGTGAGAAGATTTCCTTATAGTCTAGACCTTCTGTTTGAGCAAAACCTTTTGCTACAAGCCTGGTTTTAAACCTCGGTTCTTCAACTCCATGTATACCAGATTTCCTCTTGAAGATCCACTTACACCCGATTATCTTCCTGTTTTGAGGTTTCTCCACCAGAATCCAAGTAAAGTTTTTATATAGTGACTCCACTTCCTCATATGCAGCTGACTTCCATTTGCCTCTATGTTGATCTCCCATTGCTGACTGAAAGTCTTGAGGTTCAACTATTTCTCCATCCTCCGAGACAAACATGGCCAAGTACATGTAGTCATCATACTTTCTAGGCATTCTTGTTTCTCTCCTGGTTCTGTCCCTTGCTAACTGGTAGTCTGCAAGTCCTGCTGGATCATTCTCTATTTCAACAGGTTCATCCTCATACATTTCATCATTGTCTATGTTTGTATCTAGTTCTTGAATCTGTCTTTGATTATCTCCACCAGAAGCAGATCTCTCTTCTGAAGCTATCCCCAGAATGACATCCAAGAAGGTCGTATTCCTTTCCCCAACCTTAGCTTTTTGAGATACTAGACTCTTGTACAACTGTTGCTCATTGAAGATTACATTTCTGCTTAGTAGGCACCTTTGTTCTTCAACTGACCACAACTTGTAACCCTTTACCCCTTCTGGATACCCAAGAAATACCCCCCTTTTAGCTCTTGGTTGTAGCTTACCATCATTAGCATGATAGTAGCAGATACTGCCAAATCTTCTGAGGTGATCATATTTGGGTGCAGTCTTTGACCAAAGTTCCTCTGGTACTGATCCTCCTATTGCTGTTGAAGGTGTCCTGTTCAGGAGATATACCACTATGTTTACTGTCTCAGCCCAGAATGTATTAGGCAACCCTGACTCTGTAAGGAGACTTCTTACTCTCTCCAGGATGGTCCTATTCATCCTCTCCACAACTCCATTTTGTTGTGGAGTATATGGTACTGTTCTGTGTCTTGAGATCCCATTCAGATCACAAAGGTCATCAAACTCCTTGTTGCAGAACTCAAGGCCGTTGTCAGTCCTGAGTTTCTTAACCTTAAGGCCATATTGATTTTCTGCAAGTGATTTCCATTTCACAAAATTCCCAAAGGCTTGATCTTTTGTGTTCTGAAAATGAACCCATATTTTCCTGGAGAAATCATCTATCAAACTCAGGAAGTAGTGACAGTTACCAAGTGAAGCAAGTACCCCTGGAGACCCCCCATAAGTCACCATGTATATACTCTAAGCATTCTTGACTTGAATGTCTTGCAGTTGCAAAGCTTGCCTTGTGTGCCTTACCAAACACACAATTCTCACAGAACTTGAGAGAAGAGATCTTTGCATTCTGTAGGTATCCCTTCTTTATTAGAGTATCCATGGCCTTTTGTCCCAGATGTCCAAGCCTGCTATGCCACAAGCTTGTTTCATCCTACTTACATACTGCATTTAACTCACCAGAGCAGCTTGTTCCATTTAGGAAATACAGCTTTCTCATCCTTTTAGCAGTCAGTACAGTTCTATCTCCCTTCTTGACCTCCAAGATTTCATTTGAAGATGAGAAAGAACATCCTTGACTTTCAAAAGTACCAAGAGATAGGAGATTCCTGGAGAACTGAGGTACATATCTAACATCTTTGATGGATACTAGATTTCCCCCAGGGTTCCTATTGTTAATACTACCTATTCCCTTTACTACAGAAACACTCTCATTTGCCATCCTCACTGCCCCAGCTTCAAACTCCTTCAGGTTTGTAAACCAGTCTTTCCTTGAGGTCATGTGAAAGGTACACCCTGTGTCAAGGATCCATATCTCATTGAAGTCTATAACTTCGGCTGCATTTGCTTCTTCTACCAGCAAGGACTCTACAAACTCAATGGATGTGACCGCTGAAGCCTCAACAGGTTTGTTCATTGTTTGAGAGTGAGACTTCTTTGGAAAATTCCTTTTGAAATGTCCTTCCTCTCCGCAAATCCAGCATGCGGGTTTCACACCTTTACCTTTGTTTTTGACCTTGTTCTTGCCTTTACCCTTACTCTGATTTGAGTCTTTTGTGAAGGTCTTGTTCTTGTTATTTGAGTAAACATACAACCCCTCTCCTTGAGCCTTCTGAGTCTTATATCCAGTTCCCAGCTCAAGTTGCTTTGAGTTGATAGCACTGATCACTTCTTCAAATGTCAGAGTAACTTTTCCATATCTCAGTGTGTCTCGCAGGTGATCAAACTGCTTAGGCAGAGACATCAGAAGAAGAATGGCCATATCTTCGTTTGATATTGAGACTTTGACATTTTCCAGATCAATTATATTTCTCAAGAACTCATCAATGTTGCTTTCAATTGACACTGACTCATTCATCTTGAAACCATATAACTTATGTTTCAGATATATCCTATTTGGTAAAGACTTAGACATGTACAAAGCATCTAAGATCCTAAGCATACCAGCAGTTGTACTTTCCTTAATGATCTTCCTAAGAATCTGATCGGTAACACTTAGGATGATAGTACTGCGTACCTTTCTTTGTTTTTGTGCTAGAGAAGTAGCACCCTCCTTTGATTCTGAGGACTCTTTCTCACTGGACTTTCCTTTTGATTCTGCTTCCTTCGATGTATCTCCTCCCTTAGCTATCTCTAGTTCCTGAACTCTCAACGCATCCATCAAACCAAGGATCTCCAGGTGCGCCAGAAGTTTCTCTTTCCACAGATTGTAGTCGATCACTCCATTGAACTTCTCCATCTCGATTCTTGCGGAAGCCATCGAGATGATTCGTCCTTGTTGATCGCTTAAGGAACCTGATATTGAATCACACACGAACACCTGGTGCTCTGATACCAATTCTTGTAAAACTTGAGCGATTACAGATCAGATTCTTCCGATCTATTGAATGAGCTTGTTCAAAGCTTGATTTATGAACTGTGTGAAGAATCGTTTAAGCTAAAGACAACACAATCGAATTTATCCAGTTCAGGCGCTAAACCGCACCATACGTCTGGCTGAGGCTTTCCCCGGAATCCACTAAGAAATAGAAGACCACTGTCACCGACTACAAAACCTCATCGGAAAACACTCAAGAAAAGAAACTCTCCGATCGTAACCCTTTTCTTTGTTTTCCCCATATTACAACAATGAATCTCTCACCCGAAACCCCGAATTGAAAAAATATACTCTCTCTCTTGATTCTTTAGCTATTTATAGCTCTTCTTCTTCTAACGACCCTGCAACAACCTGAACCGTTTTCAACAATGGCTCTAACGGCTCTCTGAGTCGAGAAAGAAACAAAACAGAGAGAGATGTAATCTCTTGAGGCAAAACGGCGACATTTCTTGAGACTAATAACCAAGTCTCTCAACCGATCTTTGACTCCGGTTTACTTACTCAGATTCAATCCTAACCTTCTGAATAAGACTGAGTGTTTGACCAATAATCACAACATGTAGATTCGGGTATAGGACTACAGTCTCGCTATCGTCCCAGCTTTTATCGAAGAAGAGACGGAGACCATACTGAGAAATAGATGGACGACTGAGTCGTATGTGGCTTGGAATGATAATTATTTGGCGCTATCAAGGAGGAAGTGAGACTTCTGGTCGAAGACTATCTTTTTTATGGGATCCTTTCCGTTCTCCCATGGAAGCTCGAACGTCAGCTTCGTATATACGTACGACATAACTCGTATAAAATCTTTTTAATTAAATTAAAAAATCTTTTAAAGTAAATTTTATGAGTGGTAAGTTCATTGAACCTAATGTTACGAAAACATGGAAGTTAAAACATTTTTCACAACAAAAGCAAAATGAAAAAGGGTAGATAAATGTAAACGAGATTTTTTAGATGACATGTGTCACTCTCTCCATTGATAACGTGTCAACTCTATGGAGAGAGTTGATACAAATTATAGTATTGATTGACGTTTTTGTTGAGCAATTCAAGTATTTGTCGTATAACCCGAGTTTTTTTCCAGAAAATTCAGATTTTTGGTTTCATTTCGGTTTCTTTCAAAATTTCGAAAACCGATATGAATCTAAAAGGACCCGATTCGAGCCAACCTGACCTGAAAATTTAACAGTCCTAAATAAATCCTACACATCCCTACCCAAATAATACAAACCATAACCACTTGAAAGCTCGATCACCGACTCCTACAGACTACATTGTTTATCAGGAACATTCCAAAAAATTTCGATGGTTCAATGACAAGTGAGAACCTTTATACTTTTCTTCCAGAAATTGAGGAAGATGAGAATTCAAATCAATTACATAAGAAGGGAAATAAAAAGAAATTGGAAAAAGGCATCAAAAGAGATAATGCCTCAATTAGAGTACAACAAAGAAATTAACAATAATACAATTACAGACAAAATACACTAATTTACATGAAATTAAATTAACAGAAAACGGACGACTGCAATATTCGACTTTCTTCTCTGTATGGCTAAAATTGGCTAAGTCAATTTCTCATACTGCAGGGGGCATTGATCATGAATGTGATTCGGCTGCAGCTACCGACCTCTATTGCTGCCGCCTCTTTGGTTCCTTGGAAAGAGCAAACGGCGAAGAGAACGGCTTGGTGAAGCAGGGGATCGGGAAGAGGACGCAAAGTCGCTTGAATCCATGTCTATAAACCGAATATGATGTCCTTGTCCTTGCCATGATTCTAAATCCAGTACGCCATTGCTCAGAGAATCATCTGAACTGTAATCATCATCCTCATCTTCGTCTTCTTCATCGTAAACAGCTCGGTTATGAGGCTCTATCACATAATCTCCCAACACAACAGCACCTGGAATCGATGACATTATCGTGCTTATCACGTCTCTTCTGTCTCTCTCCCTCTCAAGCCTCTTCCATTTAGTTTCTAAAGCTGGATCAACGGCTCTCGGGCAAGCATGCGGGTGTTTTTCCTTAATGTGTTTCTTGAGCTTCCGGAAATTCCCAACAAAGGAACAGTTATCCTGCATACAAGTCCTTCTCTTGGAGTTAAAGTGAATCCGAGCGTCTTCCACAACAGTCCAACCTTTCACTTGACCTCTGCATAAAGGACACAAAAGCTCGGGATGTCCAGAGTTTTCATTGCCATAAGATTTCCTGTACTGGTCAAGGCAGTTGGCAAAACGGCTGCTTGTTGCACACATGTAAGGACGACACCCTTTGTGATAAGACGAACAAAGGAGAAGAACCGCATTGTGAGGAGACTCCAAACATACTGGGCATGTTGAACCTGCCCAATCTTTCTTGTAACAAGACGGCGGTGATGGATAAGGAGCAGCAGCCATGTGTGCTCTGTGATTCACTTTCTTGATTTTCCCCATTCGATCAATCAAAACCTATCCTGCATGAGTAATACGGATTTAGATTGTTGTAAACAACTCTCTACTTAGCACTTATGGCGACTTTTCTACAATGAAACCACAAAAATTCGAATTGTAAGATCCATTCAGAAGTAGTAACCAGCAAGCAAAAAGACGAATTATCCACTCTCAAATCAATAAGTTGACCATGGCTTCGGAAAATGTCAGATTCATAAAATCAAACAGAATCATTCCTCTTTGTTAACCATTGACAACAGATCCAAAAATCTGACTCAGGAGATCATTCATAAGCTGCCGCAAATAGCAATTACAAGCAAAAGACGCAACTAGGCCCTAAGAGAATGCAAAATTCACAGATCTGAAGAAGCAATCATGCAAACAGAGTAAGCAAAAGCATCAATGGCAAGGCAGATTTTTCGATCCACATATAATAAGATCGAGTAAGAATCATACAGTTCCAATGTTTAAACACCACACTAACAATGAAATGGAATTCAAAATCGAGAGTCTAAGATCGATCTCTTTCTCTCTCTCCTGAAAATTGAAGATCCGTGACCTCTTAGCGAATTTTTGCCATAGAAATGTTGAGAACGAGATTGAGAATCTCAACAAGATAATAGTACCTGAGATACACGGAGGAGATTTGGTGGTGATTTTCCGGCGGAGGAGAGAGGGGTCCCGAGCTTCAAGGATGTACGAAGAAGAAGAGAGAAAAGCGATCGATTCTACAGGAAAATTTGACGTACGCAAACAAAAAAAGCAGAGAATCTTTTTAAAGTTGCGGTTCGATTCGAGATGTCGTCATTGTGACGCAACCGTTTTTCTCATCTCAAATTATCGGACCGTATGATATATGATACGACCCCTGTGTCTCATCTCTATAGACTGCTACTATTACTTTTTAAGCGCCGTAATTAAGCGTCAAAGCTAGTTTAGACAGGTTTAGGCGGATTTAGATGGATTTAGGCGTACTTAAACAAACCTACACAAAGTTAGTTAAATTTTAATTTGTAAATATAACCTAATTATATATTTTAGTTTCATAAATATATGATTAATAAAATTTCTATGTATAAAACTCATATTTTATCTAATTTCATTCATAATGTAATATTTTGATTTTTTTAATAGATGTTAACTAGGTACTTGCTCCGCACCATATGCAGGGATAAAAAAAATTCTAAATTTAATGGCAAATTAACGTTGTTTATTGTAAAATTTACACATTTTTAAATTTATTTAAGTTATCATATGTATAGTTTTAAGGTATTAGTATATTTATGAATATGTATGTATAGACTGATCTATATGTCTAATAGTAGATTACCTTGGAACAATTTTGTTTTGATAAAAAGACATCTTATATGGATGATTCGTACTCTTGTAAGCACCAACTATTTGACCAACAACAAAATTTTGAAACATCTTTGTCTCCCATTTTTTTGAGAGACGTTCAAAATGTGACCAATGTTGTTTCTTAAATGGTTGCATTGATTGTTGTCTCCTATAAATTAATTAGAAGATGTTATTATATATCTATAGTGAAAACAATAACAAATAACAAATATAAATAATACATATTTAAAACTTACGTGAATGTCACAAAGAATGAGTTCCAAAGTTTCTCCATAAGGAGTAACTTGCTTCCAAAATCGAATGGTCTTTGCAACGATCTTCCATGTTGACTTGTAAGGCTTTAGTTCAGAAACTTTATTTTCTTGAACCGTGATTAACCTTATTCTTCTTCTGTTTTGATGCTTTGGAATTTATAGTTAGTTACATTTTTATATTGCGGGTAGCGTACTTGATATTAGACAATATTCAGGACATTTTAAAACGTAAAAATAAATCGTATAAAATCTTTTGTTAGTGATTCTCAACAAATTAGGAGTTCAAAATGTGATCACATTAACTACAAATCGAATGCGTATTCCAGATTTTGCTCACAATTTAAACAAAATCTTATCACATTAAATACATAAATATCAAGCTTACCATATAATCTTGTGGTTGAGAAATTATATAAATAATAAACCTATGTATTATTGCTAATTACTTAAAATATTTAATATTAATAAAATGATGATATTTTACTTATCTAAAAGGTTTAGGCCGATAATCTTGATAACAACTCAATCGAAAAACAACCAAATAAATATCTGGTACGATTTAGTTATACGAAATGTGATTTAATTTTAAATCAAATCTCATTTACTTACATTTTAAATCTAATTGGCTAATACAATCCGAAAATCTTCTCTGATTGACAACTCAGCTTCACAATTCAAATTTTTTTTAATACAATCCGAAAATCCTCTCTGGTTTCTGAATAACAATATTGTAAAATAATTTTTATCAAAATATTTTAAATTGAAGTATTTATAATTTTTATCTTTTTTATTAGGAAAATTTAAATGAAAATTGAAAAATTAAATGATTTGGTTTTGGTTCGTTTTTAACCGAAATAAATCAAAACTAAAGAATATAAAATAAATTATGTTTAATTTGGTTCAAAATATTTTTGAACCAAAAAAAATTATTACTATTCGATTCAATTTATTAAAACCGAACACATTCGAAATGTGAAGAAAGATGATTTGCAATTGAACATGAGAGCTCTATTTATAGTGTAATTTTATTGCTCATCTATACTTTTACAATCGATGTGGGACAAAATAAACATCACTTTAAATATATTCTGCAAATCTTTTTATATTTAAAAATAATTCAAATTAAATATTCATTTATATTTTAGATTTATGTATCATATCATTAAGTATCTTAACTATTATGATCGTAATTAATATCAAAATTAAATATAAAATATTTTGAGGTTTTTTCATTGGTTAATAACTCCCCAAATCGCTCTAAGCTTGACAACTCAGCTTACGAATTCAAAATTTTCTCTATTTGTCTCCTAAATTAATATATATAGATGTTCGAAGATATATTATGAACTATATATTATATCTTGTAATATGTTATATATTAAAAACACATATTTATTATGTAAGTGCCTAAACCGTCTAAAAGTTGTCTAGGCCCCGATTAATCTTTCTAGACGCTAGGCGTTAGAACACCGCCGGCTTAGCGCCTAGCGCCTTCTTGAACATTGTTTTTTATAATGGACCGTAAGCACATCTTTTGGTTTTATTTTTTAATAGAAGAATCAAACTAAGGCTGGACGAATAAACCAAAAATTCAAATTGAAAGGTATTAAACCGAATTGAAAATCGTGAAAACTATAATATTTTCTATTTTAAAATATTTTTTTACGATAATAGAGAAAATAATTCATTTTATATTATTTTATTTATTTTTCTCATATAATTCAAATTTTGTCAGGTAATTGGATTTTCCGTGTTTTTTGATTTTCGATTTCTTTTCAAATTTTTCGAAGTTTTCAAAAAATGATTGAACCTAAAAGGAGTCGACTCCAACTGACCCTAAAATTGACCGATTCTTAAATGAATCTTAAACATCCCTATCCGAATAATCCGAACGAAAGAGATCTAAAAATCGGAATGCCCATCAGTGTACGAAATTGTAATTTTGGAGATAGATGATATAATATTCATTTTTATCCAAGAAGAATAATTATCGGTGTTTTAATAATAATGGAAGCAATAATAATTCTAAAGCAAAATTATTTAAGTTTTCCTTTGGTTATAGATGAACAATTTTTTTGTCGAATCTCGTTAGAAGCTACATTTTTTAGAGTAATGATGTTTTTCACGTGGAGCAAATACTCTGAAAAAAGATCAATGCATTGGTTTATATGGAACTAGATAAAGTTCCATGTGATACACGAAAAATTAAATATAAAAATATCATTAAAAATTTAATTTTTAAAGTTGAAATCATGTAACTATATTTGTTAATTTAAAATGTAGATTAAAACCATTGTTTGATATTGAAAAATTATGAACTACAACCAATATCATCCAAATTAATATAAGATTTTTAATATCACGTGAAACAACGTTCTTTACTAAATATTTTAATTTCATCATGTTTGCATATATAACAATTAATATTGAATGTCTTAACATAAGTAAAATATTTAATATTCAACTTTCAATGTTTAATAGAAATAGAAAATTTACTTATTTATGTAAAATAAAAAATTTACTTACAACGAAATTGGAAATTTTAAGTACTTGACACATGTCAATAATCTGATCAATTAGTGACACATGTAAAATCTCGTGAGTTATAATTTGACGACTTGTCAAGCTCACATCGAACGCGTTCCGCTTTATATAATAAGATATAATGAGTTTGCCTAAAAAGGAAGGAGGACTTAGGTTCTGAAAAATTAAAAATTTCAACATTGCAATGCTCGCTAAACAAGTTTGGAGAGTTTTACAAAATCCAAAACGTTTTGCGTCAAAAATTTTGAAAGGCAGATATTATGCAGATATGACCTTATTAAATGCATCTAGTGGTCAACAACCATTCTTTTTATGAATTTCTCACCAAGGGAAGGAAC
This sequence comes from Anastatica hierochuntica, assembly GCA_900406275.1. Taxonomy (NCBI): domain Eukaryota; kingdom Viridiplantae; phylum Streptophyta; class Magnoliopsida; order Brassicales; family Brassicaceae; genus Anastatica; species Anastatica hierochuntica. Next base: position 324 of record OVAN01004908.1, on the reverse strand, counting down.
TATTAAAGAAAGAAATGAGAGTCCTCAATGAAAATATATTGCAAACAAATCTCTGGCCGAATTCATGGCTCCAACATATCCTCAACGCCCCCAAGGAAGGTAATAGGACCTATTATTGACATTATATATGTGAAAGATTTGGTATTACCAAGTGGTTGGAACTTAGAACTGTTAGAAGTAAACATTTGTGAAGAAGATATTCGATTGATACAACTATTGAAGCTAAGCACTAAACTAGATGACTGATGTTATCATGTTTTCGCGTTTTAGGATTAGGCTTTAGATGCATTTTCATATCGTTAAGCGTCCCATTTAGAGTTTTTA
>OVAN01004907.1:0-24673 GCA_900406275.1 Anastatica hierochuntica | reverse complement strand
CCGAACCAATGGCCACTATCTTGAGATCCATCTTTATCTTATTGCTTTCAAAGCCATTTACTTATTGCTTTTACTTATTGCTTTGTTTTTATGCTTATTGTTCATGATCACCAAATTACTAGGATAGATCTAGTAGAGACTTGTGACACCTCTAACTAGGTTGCCCCTAGACTATTACTTCTAGTTTGATTCTCTTTGCTTAAGCTCTTCCTAAACATTTCAATCCTTGGACGATACCTTACGTACTACAACTAGACCCCGTTAGTCTTGCGGGCTAGGAGCGGTAGTTAGGTTTTACAAATTTATAAAACTCGACCTCCGTCATGGGTGAGTCCCCCCTTTGGCGCTTCCTCCCTATCTCTTGCCTCTCTTGCCTTGGTGTTTATACACTGGTCTGATATGATTTCCCATAGGGATACTTGATGTAACTTCTAGGGTGGATCTGAATTTTGTGGATAGACACTCTGAGTCCAAGGAGGAGAGGTGTCCATAGCTTCAGTAGAAGTCATCTAGGGCATTGCATGGTTTCTCACCTTAGCTTAGTCGTTGGAGATGTATTGATGAAACCCAATTTAGTAGCTTTCATTCTTCTGAGAAGATGCTTTGTAGTATTTAGCTTGTCATCGTTCCTTTGTAAGAACTTTTTTGATGATGTAATAAAATCCGCAGACTCCTTTCGTCTCATTTATTTATTCTCCAAATTTGTCGTCATGGCCTTCTGTCACATCTACCTTTGCTTCCACCCCTTTGATTCATCCCTTTCCTTAGTCTTGGTTCTAGGACATGGGAATCTAAACTGACTTCCAAGTTGGCCATCGTCTTTGAATACGGGACATATATACTTCATTAAATGACCTTTCCTTCGTCGTCTAAAGGGTTATATCGACGCCTTATCGCAAGGATATCATTCCTACTAGGGGAAGCAATGGTGAACCTTTTTATTTGTTCAAGTGGCAAGAGTTCTGATACCTTTGATGGCTTTTTATTGAGGGGTAATAGAAGTCAACGATCGCCATCTTGACTTGCATTTGTTGGTTTCGACCAGTGCCATTCTTTGCCCCGCGTGAGTTTCTTTGTGGGTAATGAACTTCTTTTGGGTTTATGTGCCCTTGAGCTCGTTCTTAGGTTGCTTGGCCTCGAAACTTTTTGCCTCTTTGAGACCCAAAATTTTAATCTTGATGGCCTCCTAGGGCTTTTATCCCATTTTCTGCCTGGCTTCTTCTTTCTATTTTCACTCCTTGGACATTTTTATTGCTCAATCATCTTCTTAATCTATTAACTTGGTAGACATACTTTATCAAGGAGACATCGAATCAATATTGAAGTCTTGTTGAATCGCAGCAGCTGCCTTTATAACAGATGCGTTTGCATTGTATTATCCCCACACTTCTTTATGAAGGTGTAGACTATGGATTCTGAGTCCATTTTCAAAAATCCGATCCTTTCAGATCAATGGCAGAAGTCAGCTCCTTGGGTTCTCTTCTGAGTTCTGGGGCTTTCTTGCTCTTTAGGAATGACACTCGGATTTCTGGGGCTTTTGGCCTTGGATGGTTGAAGCACTCTTAGCTGTTGCTTTTGGCTGCACTGTTGGGGCCTAGGGATCCATAGCTTTGGTAGATCCAAGATCTTTCGTCTTTGAATCTCTCTTCAAGGAAACGTGGGGCACATGACCCTAGTGGACTATGGTCTATGGGGCATTAGATTTACAAATTTTGATATTTGATGTCTAAGCCCAGGGGCACATGGCCTTAGAGAACCATGGGTCCATGGTTGTCATAACCAAGTGTAATTGTGGAGAATCTTGTCCTGGTGAACCATGGGTTCATATCTGTCAGACTATGAAAGTCTTGTTCTGTGAGACAAGGTCTAGCCAATTTTACGCTTTATGAGTCGCAAATTCATAAGCGTTTAATTGTCAATTCTTAGGATCGATTGGATCATGTTTTATTACACAGATGAGTCGGCACACCTGCCTCTGGGCATACCTGCCTGTTTTGACAGTTAGTCCCTGGGCGTGAAGCCTTATTGACACTATTTGTAAGAGTTTTTGCTAGCTTTATTGTGACCGACCGATTTTATGTTTTTCTATGAGGCACATACTACGATGGAAAGGGGTGCATATGTTCCATTAGTTTTGCTAACTCATAGTTTTGATGCATTGCATTTACCAACGTTAGGAGCATTTCCGCATTTCGCCATGGCTTTTAAACCATGGTTTTTAGGAGTCTCTTTACATTAGATGGACCATAATTAGGAGCTTGTCAGCATTTCGCCATGGCTTTTCAACCATGGTTTTTAGGAGCCCATGGTTTTTTTGGCACAAGGCCTTAGTGGACATAAAACCTTAGTGGGCGCAAGGCCTGAGTGGGCTTAAAGCCTTGGCGGGTCTATGATTGTACCCTATTTCCCTCAAAAAGGGGAGTCGCAAGCACCATTGACGCTCACGGCTCTCACTGTTTAGATTGCCCGATTCTCGTGGTCAACCCAATACACAACATTTAGGCTCATTCTAGTTATTTTCAGAGGCGTTTAATTTATACCGACTTTTCTTTAAATAGAATCGCTTAAGTGACAAATCGCTCTTTCACTAAAAATGAATTTTTTATTCTAGACTTGCCCCTGCATCATGGACGGTTAGATATGGAAGGAACCAAATTAGCATCCCCCTGACCAGGGCCCCATATTTAATTGGGCGCTATAGTTTAGGGGTTTATTTACCTTGATTGACCCCCGTGCTCGCGTCATGCTTGCCTCTTGCATGCGGCCTTGCCTCCCTGATCGGTATGCATCATTATTCTTCGAGGGATGCTTTCTTCATGCAATGGCTCGAGAGAGATCTCCATGGTTGTGGCCATTGAGCGGGGCTTTGGAGAAATGGCTCAAAGGGTCATATGGTAGCATGAGCAGGCTAGTTCCTGATCTCCTATGATCTGTTTTATTCCCCAAGGTGTTGGAAATTTCAAGGACTGATGTAGAGTCGATGGATTGGCCTTCATATCATGTATTCACGGCCTCCCCATTTTTGCGTTGTACGCCGAGGAGCAATCCATAATGATGAACTTGGTCCTTTGGCTGATACCTCCGGTGTATACTTGTAGGATTACTTCTCCGATGGTTTGCTTCACTTCGCCACTAAATTCGACTAGAGAAGTAGACTTTCTGGTGATCTCTTCTTTGTCTAGTCCCAAGCCTTCGAAGGCGTTGGTGAAGATTATATTAGTTGAGCTGTCATTGTTGATGAGGATAAGCCTCATGAGGAAGTTTGCAACTTTTAATGATATCACAAGGGCATCATGGTGCGGAGTTATCACTTCTTCTTTGGTATTGGTGGTGAAGCTAATTGCCATGGCATCTAATCCGTGGTGGACCTTGGCAGCGCGAGTACTTCTCTTGGAAGCAGAGATCGTCACTCCGCTTACCTCTGACCCTCCAGTGATGAAGTTAACGACATCGTTTTTCCTTGGCGACTCAGGCCTTGGCGCCATGGGAATTTCATTCTTGGTCTGTTCATGAATGAGCGCCCTTGCTTTGTCTAAGGGAAACTCCCAGAGGTATCCCTTCCTCAACTCATTCACTATGAGCCTAGCTGGAAGCAATCGTCCATTATGTGATCGTGGTCGTGGTCAAAATCACACCATTTGGATGCGTCTCTCTTATGTTAAGGGGCCCACATTTTTATGGCCACTTGACTTTTTCGGTCAAATGTCCCAGCTGGGTCACTATTTCAGCTGGAGATATCATCATGTAGGGCATGTCTCGCAAGGTCATGTAAACATACTTCTCGTGCTCTGCTTTCGCTAAGGGCTTCGACCATCCTTTGGAGCTATCCTTGGCGGAGTTTTTAGAGCCATGCTTAATGTTGGATTTATCATCTCTGGTGGTCTTGGAGTTACTATGTGCTTTGGGATGATTTCGATGCGCCAGCTGAGCCTGGTAGGTTGGGTCCTCCTCCCATTTAATTTGAGCCAAGACTTCGGAGAGTACGTCCATCATAGTGTGGCAGAGGTATTTGGTGAGGTCTTTGTACAAGTCATCGTCATTCAGCAGTCCTTGTTTGAAGGCTGAGATGGCTATGGAGGTGACGCAGATAGGAACTGACACCTTCTCCCTGTTGAATCGGTGGAGATACTCCCTAGCTCTCTTGTTTGGGCGTTGCATGATTCGATAGAGATCTTAAAACGAGCATCTTAAGACTCGGCTGCTAGCGAACTGCTCGATGAAGTGGTCTGTTAGCATGGTAAAGGAATTGATGGAGCCGTTGGCCAGGTTGGAGTACCACAATAACGCTGGGCATATGAGGGTTGCTCCAAATCCTTTGCACATGCAAACTTCCAAGTGCTCATAGCTGATGGGAGTGGTGAGCATGCGTTGGCAATACTACGAGATGTGCGTATCTGTATCGGTGGTCCCATTATACAGAGTCATTAACGGCCAAGCGAATCTTTTAGGGACTTCGCTAAGGGCGATAGCGTCAATGAAGGGCGTATCCGCATAGGAGTTGAGAGTGCTCTTAATAATCAGTGGAGCTACTCCCAGCAGACGCTTTATCTTTTTCTCCTTGGCTTCTAGCCTTCCCGTTAGCATGGTTTCTACAACAAGGGCCTCGTTAGCGTTTTCCTTGTAGGGTTTAATAGGCCTGATGTAATGGTGAGAGCCAGGGGTTCGGGTTAGCCCTAAGCTTGGAGTCTTATGCGTCCGAGTCGCCTTAACGACCTTCGTTGGCCTTTCTCCTAGTGGTTGCATTGATGGAACTTTCCTCTTGAATCTAGCATGCCTTCCGTTGTTTTAGTCGTCACCGTCGAGTGTATGAGTGTCTCTCTCTGCCACCGAAGCTTTGAGAATCACGTTCTCGTCTTCTAGCTCCTTCAGGTGAGCTTCGTTTTGTCTTAGCTTCGCTGTGATCTGCTCTTACTTCTGAAGCTTCGTCGCGTTCGCCGCATCGTCAGCTGTCTCAGGCATTTTTTCCACGGGTGCGGATCCGAGGATTTCGATGTTCTCCGGTTCGAATGAACTGTTAGATTCGCTCATCTTTGATTCTTTGTTCTTGTTGGAATCTCCCCCTCCTACTAGCGCCAAACTGTTTGAGGTTTTTTTGGTTATTCTTCGATGGAGAAGAACAAGAAAAAGAGTCTAAGGGTTTTTAGAAAGGTGAGCAAAGAGATGTAAAACGTTTCTTGTTTATTGTTTGATAAGAGAGATCGATTACAATAGTGTATGTTTGTCAAAGTTTTCGGATCCTTGAATTAGGGTTTTTCACTTTGTATTTATAGCCTTCAAACCAGTGTATTTCCATATTTCTTTATGGATAACTTCTATATTCGAGTCTATCTTATACAATAAGGAATATTTCTCTAAATTCATTAAGGTATTTGTCCTCATCTCTTACACTACAAGAAAACAGATAAATTATGACCAAAATAATAGTCCCAAAATAGTCGCAGAAGACCATTTGCAACTATTTAGTGACTAAATTTAATAGTTGTTAATATTTGGTCGCAAAAAAATATAGTCGCAAAACAGTTAGTGTTTTGCGACTACGTTAAGACAATATTATTTAGTCGGTTATTTGCTACTGATTTATGACCATCAAATTTAGTCGTAAAAGTGTGACTAAGTTCACACTTATTTTTACAGACACAACTTTCCGACTAAATTGTGACTATGTGTGGTAATCATATATTTAAGACTATTTTCTGATTAATGTATAGTTACAGATTAGCGACTATATAATGACTATTTTCTGTTGTCATATATTTAAGACTATTTGTTGATTATTTTATAGTCATAGATTAGCGACTATATAATTACTTTACTTTAGAGGCAAAACTGCGATTTAATATTCAGTCGCAAAATAGTCACATTTGTGCAACTATTTTCAAACTATATTTTAGTCAGAGAATGACAACAATTTTATATCTTATATTCATATGGAATGTAGTAGCAACTAACATTTTGATTGAGCATAATTAGATTTCCTGGTTTTGTTTCCAACTTTAAAAACACTAAATAGAGAATCTCAAATTGACAATCCAAGGTAGTTAAATATATTCTCAAACATATTTTTTCCATGGTTTACAAAAAAAAAAACCAATGTTACCAAAAAGATATCAAACTTAAGTGAAGTCCAAAAGTTAAAAGGAGAAAGTTTACTGGGAAGTTGATTCATGAGCTGTTGCGTTTGTTGCTGGTGTTGGTGTTGTCGAGGATCGTCTTGCCATAAAATCAGCAAAATGGTTGGGGTCCTTTTCCTTCATATACTCCAGAAGCATCTCCACTGTTGTCTTCGAAGCTCTAGCCTTGTCATCGTGACGAGTGTTCTAGGTGAGACTTCATCTCTGCTAGAGATGAGGCAAAGAATCCTGCGGCCTCTTGTTCTTTCTCCTTGGCAAGGGCTTCTACTAGACTTCTAAGGCCAAAGTGTCCTCCTCATCCATCTGTTGTAGTACACTGTAATAAGGCATAACAATAAAAGTCATCAAAACCTTCATACCACATTCACAAAAACAGAAGAGAAATTGAAACAAAATATGAAATCTTGAAAACTTTGTAGTCACTTGGAAAAAGAAAACACTAATTAAATCAGAATCATCATATGTGACCAAACCAATATAAGCAAAAGAATATATTGTTCAACAAAGAGGTAATATTCAAGCAACATAAAATTTTTAACAACTTGATGAACTAAAACAAAACACAGATAAGATTCGGCAATAGACATAAGAATTTTTACCTACAGGAAGATCTCGTTTTGTTCTGGAATGGAGAGTGTTCGAGGGGTTGATTGATCGGTTGGATCCAAATCAGCAGCAGTTAACTTTGCCTCTCTTTCTTGTAAGGTCTTGTTGTATGCTTCTGAAATGTTGATGACTTTCTCGTCATCAACAAAACTTCCATCTGCTTTTGTGTGGGCTCTCACAAAGACCTCACCAAAAGAGACAGGACACCTCAACTACTCCTCCTATAAGAACAAGTATAAATCATGAGTTAATGTAAAAAAAAGAAAAAAAAATAGATGGAGAAGCTACTACAATTTGTTCCTCGATTTATGAGTAAGAAGCTTGGCCAACGATTCTTCCAAGCCCACCACGCTGTGAATTCCAGCAGTTTGCATAAGTTTGGCTCCTATTCTTTTGTTGTGGAGTGCTCCAGTGCACTTTCATTTCCTTCCAAAGTGTTTCTTTTATCCAAAGAGGTCTTTGTCTTGATTACTTTTCTTGGCTCACTATCCTTTTCACCCGCCTCTTTGCAACCTTTAGAAACTCTTCTTTAACAAGAGTAGTGATACCAAGATCCCAACTTTATGATCGCTGCAAAAAATTAAACTTCTGTCAAGTTTAAAATCTTATTATTACATCAGAAAGCAGAGAAGCATCATAAAAAAAATCAACAAAAATTGGTTTATATGAAAACAGAAGTTTACTAGGCTCACCGAAAACGTTCTCCAATATCGTTCTTGAACGTCAATCGGTGTGACCTTCCAACTGTAGTAAGGTCCATCAAAATTTCATCGAAATATCCTAGCAATGGCCCATGAGAGTTTACCTTTGCCTCAACCACGAAACCTATTTACAAATTTCAAAACAAAAGGTGGTTATAAAGAAAGAATGTAAAGACAGAAACAATCAAAAGAAGACTTCAAAGCAATATATGTTACTAAACATTACTTAAACAGAGCCATCAAAAGACTTAAAATCAAACAGAGACAAACATCTAATCATTATGATTAACTTGTAAGGTAATCTTATATACTATATACTATGATTAACTACAATACCAAAGAGAGACAAAACATAGAACAATACCAAAACAAACACATCATTACATAGCTAATAATGCTTAATTAGAGCCAACATCTAAGACAATACCAATTGATTAAGAAAAAACAACATAGACAATCTTTTTAACAATGCCAAAACAACATCTAAGACAATACCAAAGCTACGACATTTACCATAGATTTCACGATTCTTTGCTTAGTCGAGGCAAGTTATGTCGACCCAGAAGAGATAACAATTCCTCTACGAGTTCATCGTTGTCCTCCGATTCAAACTCATTGGCAGGATTGACTTGATGTTGGATCGCATTATTCGCTTGATGCTCTTGAGTTAGGTGCTGGTTTGGTGGCAGTGGTTAATGAAAGGTGTGGTTTTGTGCATGAGGTTGTATTTGGTGCGGTAGTGGTGGCTGATGAAATGTGTGTTCTTGTGTGGGGTCTTGTGTCTGGTGCGGTTGTGGTGGTGGCTGGTAGAAGTTGGGTTGTTGTTGATGGAGATTGGAAACTTGGCGAGAAGGGTTATGTGGGTGTGTATAGGTTAGATACTGGGTGGGAAGAGATGTGTTTCTAGTTCTTGAGATGGTTCCAAAGATGGATGATGAAGGGTTGGGGGAATGTGATGAATGTTGAGAGGCATCGTTGACAGCAGCGTTGACATGAGAAGAAACACAGCCCATGGGAGAATCAGAAGCATCGACTAGTTGCGTGGTGAAATCACCCACGGGAGGAGTAGAAGCACCACCAGGAGAGGAAGAGTCAGGGATGACGGTTGATTTTCTGGTAAAGACGGAAGATTTGGAGCCACCGTGGGATTTCCCTCTTCTTCCAAACCTACAATAGCGAGTGCGATTTGTTTTCGCCATCTCGATCTCACTGATTGCAAGATTCTGTGGATTGAGCTAGGTTCTCGATTCTTAGAGAGAGAAAGGGAAAGAGTTAGGGGATGAAAAAATGTCTAAGTGTTTCTCGAGTGTTAGAGAGACAAATGCTAGGGTTCCAGATAATTAAAAAAATTAAGTTTAGAAAGGGGGAAATTGAAGCCGTCAAATAATGAAGGGAAAAAAAGATATTGTCGCAAAATAGTCTCAAGTTGTGAATATTTTACGACTAAATAAACTAAATAGAATATATCAATCCCATTACACAATTTCTAATCTTCCAAGTTAAATATATGAAATAATATTTCATTACTTTTGTTATTGCTAACTAGTAAAACAGATGTATAAAAATTTTCACAAGCAATATTTTTTGTGATTGAATTTTCTTGCAAAAACAATAAAAAAATAAGAACAAAAACATACAATTACATAATATAATTATGAAGATATTTACTAAGTGGAAAAAAATAAAAGACTTTAAATACCTAAAATGTAACTGAAAGAATTTATTGTTGAAATGGTCAAGATATAGGTGAAAACAATTTATTTGAAATGTATGTTGGAATGTCATATAATGGTTTATAATTAATGGAGACAGTTAGAAAACAGTCTTACAACAGTTTCAAATTATTAGTGTAGTAGTAATCTAGTTGCAAATTTACTACTATATTGCGACTAAATATTCTATAATAGTAACGTAGTCGCAAAATTATTGCAAAATTCAGACTACGTACAAACTATTTAACTTAGGACCGAAAACACAACCCCTAAACCCCAAAGTTTAGATTAGTGGTAAATTATTTGCAAATTTACTACTATATTGCGACTGCAACATGTTTAATAGTAAAATAGTGGCAAAATCGTCTCAAGATTAGGAGTATGTAAAGACTATATACTAAGTATCCGTTACCACAAACGTTAACCTCCTAAATTAAAAATATGTTTCACGTAATCTTTGAGTAGTCGGAAATTTAAGACTGACTTGAGACTATAAACGAAATCTGGCAAAATTTGAAAATATGTAACTTCGGGGATTTTAACCCATAATCACGTCGATATGTGCATGACTCCGTAACTGGTGTGCTAAGTTTCTGATTAGTTATACATCTCACATATAAATTTATATATAAAATAGTGACAAAGTAATCTACTATATTTTAAACATGGTAATAATAGTAATGATTATACTATTAATTTTTTTTGACTCATACGATTGCAAATTCTAAATTTATTATTACAATTTAAATCAAAATTTATTATCCAAATTATTCATCTCCAGATGATGAAGATGACAAGTTACAATGAAATTAATCTTTTGCATCAACATCTTCGATTTCGAAATCAATTTATTCAGTGTGATGATTTTCGTCTACTAAAGTGTCAACTACGATTTCTTCAATCGGACCCGTTATTCCTTCATCCGTTGATTGTTGCATTACAATCAGGTTAATTTCGGTAAACTTTCCTTGCACAACATGTCTTGGATTAACTTTTGTAACTGTGAGCCATAATTTTCTTGGTCGTTTAGTATATGGATATGAGAGATAACATACTTGATCAGCTTGGGAAGCTGCACATTAGGTCATCTATATTATAACTAAAATTCATAAATATTCATATTGATAATTAATTTAACGTGATATACGGAAATATATCTAAAATAAATGGCTCGTAATTTTAATATCTTCCTGATGAGAGTACATCGACGATGCCTTCTTCTCTCTTTCGAGTTCCTTTCCCAATTGTGGGGTCAAACCATTGGCAATAGAAAAGTGTTATTTTTATATTCAAAAATCCTGGATACTGAAGTTCGATTATATCTTCCAATGTCCCATAAAAATCATCTCCGTCAGCTGCATCTGAATAATTTTGTTCTCGAACATATAAATCGTAGATCATCATTTTTTTTCTTCTGTCCATGTGTCCGTGTATGAAACAAATATCCTTTTGTAAAATATATAGGCCATGATTTCACTTTGTTTTCAGGCCCTTCCATAAGTTCATAAACCCAAGCAAGAAAATGTTCTTGATTTTTCATCGTATCCACCTACATGTACAATACAAGCAATCATAATTACTTCAAATAATGGGAAACAAGATTTATTAAAAAGATGGTTTCACGAACATATTGATGGATCCATATGTGAAAATCTTCATCTCTTTTTGCCGTGACTTCATCATCGGAGAGTCCAGGATATTAATAAAGCACCTTTCAAGTGGTCGAAAATAACATATGCATGTGCGCATTTATAATCTTTTTCGCTTAACCAAAATTCATTACTTTTACCACTTGGACGCCCTACTTGAGTGAATATATCTGGTACTGGTATCAGATATACGGGTACCTCACCTTCATCATATCGAGTTGATCTAGAAGGAATAATTTAGACTAGTATAATCGGATGAAAAATTTAAAATCACAACAAAAAAGTTCCTATATGATAGTGTTACCTGCGTCATCTAGCAGTAGAAATGTGCGAAGCAAAGTAATGTTCAGAGAAATAAGATATTTCATCATTCATGTACGATTGAACTATTGATCCCGCTGGGTATCTTTTTTTCTTTGCCTTCCCTTTAAGATGTTTAAAAAATTCGTTCAAATGGATACATCCACCTATATAAACCCCCAAGTTCCGCTTCATAAGGTAAGTGTATAGGTAGGTGTCGGGAAGATTTTTTCCAAATTACACAAAACCATGACAATTTTATCTTTCAGATTTTTCACACAAGCTGGATACAATGATCTGCTACATAAGCCACGGAAAAATGATCCTATCCGTACGATATAAATTTCTCAAATATATGATTTTCATATATATCAATAAATCGATAAAACATAAAAGAGAACATATGATTACCTGAGAATGCAAGGTGCACGTTTCACGGCAAAAGTTCAGCAAAGACAAACGCTAGCAATCGTCCCATAAATACATGACAGTCCTCACTTTTTATCCCCAAGAATTTTCCACCGTATATATCTGCACAACTGGCTAAATATGCTGCATAACCATCTGGGAATTTAACCTCATATTTAACCCATTCGAGTAAAAATTGTCTTGCTTTTGCACTCAGTCGAAAGATTGGAAACAAAGCTCTTCCTCGATCATCAACATACAGCTCTTTGCGAGAACAAAATCTTGCGATGTCTAATCTTGATTTAAGTGTGTGTCTTTCGATTTGTCCTTAACATTCATAATAGTGTTGATAATGTTATCGAACAAATTCTTCTCGACATGCATCACATCTAGGTTGTGTCGTAGCATTAGATCGGTCCAATATGGTAGCTCTCAAAATATGCTTTCTTTATGCCAGTTATGCCAACTCACATATCCATCCTTCTTAGTTTCATGACCATTTCTACCATACTCCGATGTTTTAGGTGGTTCAATTGCCTTATACGCTCATATAAAACTTCTTCACCAGTTAAAGATGGAGGTTGATTGTCATTTAATGCGTTCTTCCCCTTCAAAAATTTGGTTTTGTTCTTTCGTAATGATGATTATGAGGAAGAAATCTTCTGTGGCAGTCAAACCAACATGTTTTTCTACCAGCTGGCAATTGAAAAGCTTTTGTATCATCCATGCAAATTGGACATGATAATCTTCCATGTGTTTTCCATCCCGACAACATACCGTATGCTGGAAAATCGCTTATAGTCCACAGGTGAATATCTTTTAGGTTAAAATTTTAACCTTGTGAAACATCATATGCTTCGACTTCGGTAAACCACAATTCCTTCAACTCATCGATCAATGGCTGAAGGAAAACATCAAGACTAGCTCGTAGATGGTTTGGTCCTTAATTCAAAATTGTCAGAAACAAATACTCCTTGCTCATGCACATATCTGGAGGTAAATTGTATGGAGTCATGATCACAGGCCACAACGAGTAATTTTTTGACATACCAAATGGAATAAAACCATCAGTACACAATCCAAGATAAACGTTTCGCGTTTCTTGTGAAAAATATGGATGCAACTGTTAAAATTTCTTCCATTCTTTCCCATCAGATAGATGACACATAACTCTGTCTTCTGAATCATGCTCAGCATGCCATCTCATCGGTGATGCAGTCTTCTCGGATTGATACATTCTCTTAAGTTTATCAGTAATATGTAAATACCACATACGATTTATTGGTAATCTTGTCCGCCCCTCACTTGACTTGTACCTTGGTTTCCCACATAACTTACAATACTCCAAATTCTCATCTCCTTTCCATAAGAGCATACAATTATCTACACATACATCAAATGTATGGTATGGCAACCCCATATTTCGCATCACAATTTCTGTTTTGTAGTATGAACGTGTCGCTTGATTACCTTCCGGTAAGTACTCATAAAGGACTTCTGACCATGAGTCCATACAACTTTCAGAAAGATTGTGATCCGCTTTAATATTCATACATCAAGCAGCCAACGACAACCATGAGTGTCCTTCCTGACTTCCATCATAAAGTGGAGTGTTCGCAGCATCTAACATGTCATAGAATTGTTTTGCCTCATGGGTTGGTTCTTCATGAACATGATGACCACTTTCATGTTCTTGACTATAATCACCAAAAATCGCAGGTCCTCGAAATGCATCATTTACCATCTGATCATAAGTATTCCCTCCACCAATATCTATTGGTGGATTCTCACTAGTATAGTATACATTACTATAACTAGTATCCTCGACCACATTATAATCTTCTCCATGCTCATACCAAACATAATAGTCTGGCAAAAAAACCTCTACTACACAAATGCCTCATAATAGTATTTACCGACAATAGTTTAAAATTTTGACATTTTAAACAAGGGCAAAAGAACCTACCTCCACTGCTTTGGGAAATTGACTGGTTGTTTGCGAAATTCATAAACTGCTCCACACCTTCCATGAAGTCGTTCGAGATATTGTTTGTGTACGGATCAATCCTATTATACATCCACGCTCTAGATTAATTCCACATTTTTTTGTGATAAAGAAATTTTAACTTGAATATACTAAAATTTTATTAAAAAAAACTATGAGTTGAACTATGAAGCAGATGGTTGTTATATAGGCAAAAAATCCGTCACAAATTTGCGACTAATATAGATTGTCGCAAATTTGCGACTAAAATGCCACTAAACCCATACTACTCCGCGACTAAAATAAATAGTTGCTAAAGTTAGGTACACCAACTCGGCCCGACGTTTTCCACATTTTTAACTGTTTTTCAAGACTACTTTGCAAATATTTTACGATTACTCTGCCGATTTGTCACAATATAGTCTGAATATCCCGACTAATTTACGACTAAACTCGTTTCGATAATAGTCGCAATAATAGTCGCTAAAGTTAGGTATACCAAATCGGCCCAACGTTTTCCACATTTTTTAACTGTTTTCCAAGACTACATTACAAGTATTTTACGACTACTGTGCCAGTAAGATAATTTGTCACTATATAGTCTAAATATTCCGACTGATTAGTGACTAAACTTGTTTTGATGTCAAATAGACGCAATTTAGTAGGTAATTTGTGACTATTTTGTTACGAAATTGGGTAGTCTTAAATTTGTGTTTATTTTGTTACTATTTTTATTGTAGTCCGTAATTACTCACAAATTATTTTTTATACAGTAGCAAGATTTTGTGACTATTTATGTAGTAACAAACTTTAGTCTTCAAAACACAGTTTTCTTATATTGTTAAGATTTAGATCGACTAAGGGGAATATTCGTCCTACCTCGGCTATGACCTCGGCTTGGCGGTGTGTTCTTGGCTATGACCTTAGTTTACACGTTAACCTAGGGAGTTTGTTTATGTCTCCTTGGTGTAGCTATGGCCGGACTCTAAGGAATAAAATTACCCCCACAAATATTGGGGGTAATTTTATTCACCTAGGGCCTAGCCTTATCTAGACCAGACCTCATAAATAACCTCCTTGGTTGAATACGTTTACCAAGGCCTTATCCAAGAATGCGTAGCCACACCAAGGCCACGAGCCAAGTTTGAGCGAATATTCTCCCTATATGATTTGAATCTTAGAGATAAGGACAATTGCCTTATAGATTTATGGAAATATTCCTTATTGTAGAGATAGACTCGAAACTAGAAGTTATCCATCAAAGATATATAAATACTCTTATTCAAATACTATAAATACAAGAGGAAGAACTCTAATTCAGGGATCCGAAACTTATTACTTGATACCCACTCTTTGTAATCGATTTCTTAAGATCAATAAAAGAATCATTTACAAACCCTTGTTCATGTTCAGTCTCCCTTAAAGAACCACTCAAAAAATCCCTAAACAACTAGAAGGAGGGGAGAGATTTCAACAAGAACAAAAGAAAACATGAGCGAGTCAAGAAACTCTTCCAAACCAGAGAAGAGCACGAGTAATGAATCCACGACCAAAGATACGGCCGCAAAGCAACCCAAAGAAGCTGCATTCGACGCAACAACAGATGATGTAGTGCTCGCAGAAAAATTCAACAATATGAGGCGATCGCGGCAAAGCTACAGTAGAGCAAAGCCCGATTGAAAGAACTAGAGGACGAAAACATAACTCTCAAGGCCTTAGCCGCAGATAGAGATGTTCAAACGTCCGACCCTAATGATGATGTCGACGTCTGACCCTAATGATGATGTCAGAATACACGTCATGTTCAAGAGAAGGGTTCCGTCAATGCAAACCGCTTGATGAAACACCGACAAAAATCGCTAGGGAGGAACGAGCGCAACAAAATCCAAACTTAGGACTTACATGAGTCCATGCTTCTAACCAACGAGATGATCCTGGTAAACCTCATGAAGGAAACGCTAACGAGGTCGCTGGTTTGGAAGCCCTGCTAACGGGAAGATTGGAGGCCCTGGAGAACATGATTAAACGCCTGCCAAGGGTAACACTACCAATTATCAAGAGTACCTCTAATTCCCATGCGGATACGACCTTCATCGATATCAAAGCCCAGCGAAAAATTCCTAGGAAGTTTTCATGGCCATCTACTTCGCTATACGACGAGACCTCATACCCTAGCACGCACATCTCATTAAACTGCCAACATATGCTCACTACGACCATAGGCCACAAGCACGTGGTAGGGTGCATATGCAAAGGGTTTGGTGTTAGCCTTACAGGGTCGGAATTGCTATGGTACTCTGACATAGTTAACGACTCCATTGACTCCTTTGAGATGCTAACATATCGTTTTTTGAACAATTTGCTAGCAGTCGCACCCTAAGGCTTACTTCTGATGACCTCTATCACATCAAGAAACGCGAAGGCGAAAGTCTTAAGGAATATGTCCATCGTTTCAACAAGGAGGAGGTGTCAGTCTCAAACTGCACCTCTACGGCCATCTCCACCTCTAGACAAAAGTTACTGAATGATGGCGATCTCTGTAAAGAGCTCACCAAATACCCCTGTCATTCCATGGATGACATCCTCTCTAAGGTCTAGGCGCATATTAAGTGGGAGGAGGATCCTGCTCATCGAGTCCATATAACTCCAAAGGCTAGCGTAAAAATTCATAAGCCAGGGAAAGTTCTCGATAAACAGGCAGGTCGACCCCAAGGTCAGTCAAGCATTGGAGGACACACTAAGGGCTCCACCAACCCATAAAAAAGAATGCGACCATGGTTGACGAGGGCGAACTTATAGCATTACCCAAACCAATCGAGGACATTCTTACTACGGAGCTCGCAAACATCGTCGGAGAGCTAAAGAGCTTCACTAGCAGCATAACGTGGCGACCAAGGCCACGGGCGTCCGCCTACACCAAGCCTAGCACTTCAGAGTGGTGTTATCTCCATCGAGCTTATGGCCACCCTACAAAAAGTTATGCTCTGCTAAGGCAGGAGGTAAGAGATCTCCTAAACAAAGGCCTTCTTAAAGAGTTCCTTACTAAAAGTAGTGCCAAAGTGACCCAACAACGCTAATCTCAGCACTCAGAGCCCTTGGAAGAGCCAACACCTGAATCACTAGTCATGCTAGGGTGATTAATCACATATCAGGATGCTTCACAGAAACATAAATTCGGGCAAAGATAGGGAATCCTTCGCTACCAGGGATACATTGCGTTTCACAAAAAATCCGAGAACAAATTATCGCCCATGGTCCACCTAAGCTTTGCATCCTATGAAGGCGGTGAGGGACAACCTACCATCATGACGCCCTAGTAGTGTCTCTTACCATGGCTCACTATGTCGTTAGAAAGATATTGATTGATAGTGAAAGCTCGAACAACATCCTTTTCGCAAAAACAATGGCCGAACTGGGGATTCCAGAGTTAAGCCTTATACAAAGAACTACCAATCTGATCGGACTCAGTGGAGTGACGACCCCAACCCTTGGTAAGATCACCCTAGGCTTACAGGATGCAAAAGTCCATAGTCAAACCAGATTCGCCATCGTGGATTGCCCACCGGCATACAACGCCACATGGAAAGACCATCGATTCATCCATGGGAGGTGTCCTTAGCACGTTGCATCAAGTCATTAAATTTCTCATGCCCTAGGGTATTGGGGAAATTAGAGACAAGCAACCAGACTCTCGATCATGTTACAATATCACTATAAAAAATAAGCCTACATCCCCGAATCCGACTTCACCTAAGGCTGATACCGATCAAGAGCCTAAGGTCGAACAATTAGACGAGATCCCTTTGTCAGAAGGAGACCCTAACAGGAAATTGAAGATCGTTTCGCGCCTCCCCATGGGTTTAAAGGAAAGGCTCATAGGTTTCCTTCGAGAGAATCAAGATTGCTTTTCTTGGTTACATAGAGACATGCCAGGGATCGACCCTAGCATCATATCACACAGGTTGATGGTCAACCCGGACCATCCACCAGTAAAGTAGAAGCGGAAGAAATTCGCTCCAGAAAGAGACACGATTGTTAATAAGGAAGTAAGCAACCTCCTTTTAGTTGGATTTATATAGGAAGTGCGATACCCAGAAAGGTTTGGTAATGTCGTGGTGGTGAGAAAGAAGAATAGGAAATGTAGAGTTTGCATTGACTTTACGTATCTCAATAAAGCTTGTCTTAAGGATCCTTTTCCTCTACCAGATGTTGACAAGCTGGTAAACGCTACGGCAGGGCACCAACTCATGAGCTTTATGGATGCGTTCAGTGGATACAACAAAATCTTGAAGCACCCGAGCGACCAAGAAAAGACAGCCTGTATGACATACCAAAGGATCTACTGTTAAAAGGTAATGTCCTTCGGTCTAAAAAACGCAGGGTTCACTTACCAAAGGCTAGTGAACCATATGTTTGCGGAGTACATCGGAAAAACCATTGAAGTGTACATAGATGATATGCTAGTGAAATTCTTGATAGCGGAGGATCATATCTTGCATCTACATCAGGCCTTCGACACCCTCTGAAAATACAAGATGAAGCTTAATCCATCTAAAAACTCCTTTGGCGTTAGCTCTGGAAAATTCCTAGGCTACATCGTCATACACCGAGGGATTGAAGCTAATCCAGAGAAAACCAGGGCTATTCAAGGAATTCCCATGCCGCAAACCCCTAAAGATATTCAGAAGCTGACAAGAAGAATGGCGGTCCTTAGCAGGTTATATCACGGCTATCAGACAAGTCACATCCTTTCTTCAAAGCCTTCAAGAAGGGAAATGAGTTCGTGTGGGATGACAAATTTAAGGAATCCTTGGCGGCCTTAAAAGATTATTTGTCTTGACCATCGTTACTCTCCAAGCCAAAAGATAAGGAACCACTGCTGCTATACCTAGCCGTTTATGACCATGCTAATGGTAAGAGAGGAAGACGTCACGCAACGCCCTATGTATTACGTCAACAAGTCACTTCTTGATGTCGAGACACAATACAATCACCTGGAGAAGTTGGCATTGGCCTTGCTAATAGCCGCTCGAAAGCTAAGGTTGTACTTTCAAGCACACCCGATCGTGTTAGTAACTTCGTCCCCCATCAAAGTTGTCCTACACATACCTGAAGTATCAGGGAGATTAGCTAAATGGGTAGTGGAACTGGTAGAGTGTTACGTGATCTTCAGACCAGCAACCGCCATAAAAACTCAAGCGTTGGTGGATTTCATAGCAGAATTCGCGCCCACTATGAAATCGTTGTTCAAGGAAAAAATCTAGACTCTCCAAACTATGGCCTCCAATGGGGAATAGAAACTGCACGTGGACAGTTCTAGAAAAGCCACGGGAACAAGGCTGGGAATTGTATTGACCTCACCCCATGGCAAAACGGCATCACGAGCAGTCCGATGCGAATTCAAGGCTACGAACAACGAGGTTTAATACAAAGCTCTTATAGTCGGGCTCACCTTGGCCAGAGAGTTGGGAGCCCAGAAAATTGTGGTCCATAGTTATTCGCAATTGATTTCAATCAAATTCAAGGAGATTACCAAGCTAGGGACATCACCATGGCAAGATATTTAGGGCTACAAACCACCGAAAAGCAGGACATTCCCCTGCTAATGTTTCAATGGCCCGCCATTGCTTAAGAAGTATTATTAGTAAATGCAGCAGTGGATGACAGAGTGCCCCTAGAGCCAGCTTAGCCAGCGTACGACTAGAGAACACAAATTATGGGACACCTAAAGAAAGGTATTATACCCAATATGAAAGTGGAATGCATTAAGATCAAACGACAAGCGACAAGGTATTGCCTAGTTGGAGAAACCCTCTATCAACGAGTCTTCGGGGGACCATTGTTAAGATGCTTTGGATGTCCCGAAGCGAGACACGTATTAGAGGAACTTTACCGAGGCACGTGCGGATTGCACTCGGGGGTATAAGCCTTGGACTGAGAGCGCAAAGGGCCAACTATTACTGGCCAACGTTGCCTAATGATGCAAAGCTTTATGCACTCAATTACAAACAATACCAAGTGCATGCTCAGGTATCCAAAATTTCCTTGAAAAATCTGAAACCAATAAGCGCGCCATGGCCCTTCGCTAAGTGAGACATGGATATTGTTGGAAAATTTCCTAAGGCGCTTGGGCAGAATATTTTCTTGTTGGTAATGACACACTACTTCGCCAAATAGGTAGAGCCGTAGCATTTAGCCAAGTCATAAACGTCCAAATACGAAGCTTCCTATGGAAAAGGATCATTTTAGATTTGGGGTTCCCCATGAGATTGTCACGGACAACGGGCCCCAATTCACGAGAAACAGTTTTAAGGATTTCTGTAAGACATAGGAAATTAAACTCAGTTTCACCACACCTCGCCATCCTCAATCAAATTGTCAAGCCGATTCAACCAACAAGACAATCGTCAACATGCTGAAAAAGAAGCTGGATGCAAAAAGGGACTTTGGGTCGACGAACTCCATGGCGTACTATGGGCATATTGAACGACCACCAAGCCAGCCACTGCCGAAACCTCCTACTTCAAGGTTTATGGCACAGAAGTGGTCATTCCTGCAAAAATTAGTATAAGGACTACCAGGACCCTTTGCAATGATGAAGAAACAAACGATCACCTGATGGCCTTTGACCTGGACCTAATTGAGGAAAGAAGGGAAGCAACCATGGTGCAAAATTGGTGTTATCCATAAGAAGTAACCAGGAGCTACAATAGAAAGGTCAGAATACGAACTTTCCAACAGGGGGATTGGGTCCTAAGAAGAGTGTTCGACAACACCAAGGACAAAACTGCTGGAAAGTTGGCCCCAAGTTGAGAAGGACCTTACAAGATGATCAAGGTACGCAATGCTGGAGCTTACATATTTCAAGATAGGCATGGAAGAGAACAACCGAACAGCTGGAACCCTCTCCATCACAAAAAATATTAGTTTTATGTAAAAATACCTAGAAGATAACCCTTGTATCTCCTAGCCACACGATGGACTTTGCTATTCTAAAAATTCAAATTTGTAATTAAGCTTCTACTATTCGTTTACGAAAGAAATTACGGTTCTTGAAATACATTATTGAAAAAAAGAGAAAAACAACTACTCACACAGTGTAAGAAACACTTGTGACTATGTCCTTTGGGGGAGAAAGAGGTATACATTACCCTTAGACAACTCCAAGGACGTAAACTAAGGCCATGTTCCCACTAGGGCCACGAGCCCCTCAAAACCCATGTGCTGCGGACATGCTCCTAACCATGGTCCATGAAATGCGGACAAGCTCCTAACCATGGTTGATATAATGCATCCAAACTATGCTAGTTAGCAAAGCTTATGGAACATGTACACCTCTATCCATTCTAGCACACGGGTCATAGTCTATGCGCCTAACGCAAAGGGTAAAACCTAAGGTACCTTAAAAGGCTACACGCCCTAGTGACTACGTGTCCACCAAGGCACGTGTGTCCAAAGGCTGTGGCCCAAGGATCATGAGTCTACCAAGGCATGTGTGCCAACAGGCCTAGTGCCCACCGAGTTCACGATATGGAGTCTCGCCCGATGAACCAGCACCAGACACCCTATCAGCCAACAGGAAAATCAATGTTTTGGCGTAGTCGGGGAGTGACAAGCCATGGCCTATTGCTTAATCACCCGTTGGTAAGAGGATTCAATCTTCTTAAGTTCCCACTCCAAATGGTCCCCAAGGAGTAGACCTTTGGCCATCTCCCAATGAATGATGTCATATGCACTCTCTGACACTATGTCCACTTGGCGCTCCATGGTGGTGATCTCCCGATAGTGCTCCTCAACCTCCACCCGCCTCTTAGCATGGTGCCACTCCGCATATTCAGTCCTTATTCGGGCATCAGCCAGATTCCTCTGAAGAATCCTAGACGATGCCTCCAGCTCTTCCTGATTCTTGACCGCCTCATTGGGCCTCTAACGCTCCCAGGCCAGCTCTTTTTCCGTGGCTCACAACGATTGAGTATGAGATTTGGAGATCCTAGATGAGTTCCTATTGTTCCGCCTCTCTTGAATGAAAATGTCAGTGGCCAACTACAAAGAGGAGCAAAAACAGAACTTCTTGAGAAAAGAAAAAGCCACAAAGTTAGAGAAAGAAAGGCGAACTTTCATGAGATCAGAGTAAAGATCCCGGGGAGAATGGTGTTGATCCTCGATCATGACGGAAAGATCGTACGAGAGCAACCTTTCTTGGAGCAAGTTACCCTTTGTCGAATCACCCACTGATTCGACTCGCGATCTCTTGGAAGTCGGAGCTAAGAGGATTTTAGCCCTCCTTGGGGCATTGTAACTAGAAGATTCTAGAGAACCAACACCAGGAGGAGAAAGGTTTTGAACCATAGCTGCGACTGCTAAGGCTTTGGCAAGACCTAGAGAAGAGGAGCCCTTGGTAGACAGAAATTTTTCCATATTTACTATTCCAGAAGATTGCAACGGTTGACATTGAGAAATCGACAACTCTAGGGAAAACGGAATAGTGTTCTACCAACGAAAACTTATCGGAATATAGAAATCAACGGTAGCGTGGCGCAAGCGATTGCGGAAAGAAGGTAATGTGAAAAACTGACGATGGTAGATGACAAGGACTCTTCGCTTTTCCGCCTCTTTAACCCTAATGATGATGGGTAAAAGCTAAATGGACTCGGATGTCACCTCAGAATTGTGGTCTAACAACGCGTCAACAAATGCAGCCCGTTAACCCTTACAACCATTCGCCAATGACGAAGCCCTAGGAACCAAGGCCAGTGACGCTGGCGATGGCCATGGTCAAGATTGCGGTTGTTCGGCCCATGATGCATATCCTACACTAAAGTAAAATCCAAAGTCTCCTAAGAAAGAATATACTCTTTGAATTCTCCACATAGAAAATGAAGAGTGGAGACAACTATTGGGGGTAATTTTATTCCTCTAAGATCTAGCATTAGCTAGACCGAGCCTAATAAATAATGAACTTGGTTGAATATGTTTATTTAGGCCTTATCCAAGGATGCATAGCTACATCAAGCCACGAGCCATGGTTGAGCGAATATTCTCCTTACATGATTTGAATCTTAGAGATAAGGATAATTGCCTTATAGATTTATAGAAATATTCTATATTGTGTTTATAGACTCGAAACTAGAAGTTATCCATAAAAGATATGAAAGTACTCTTATTCGAATACTATAAATATAAGAGGAAGAACCCTCATTTACGGATCTGAAACTCATTACTTGAAACCCACTCTTTGTAGTTGATTTCTTAAGATCAATAAAATAATCCTTTACAAACTTTTGCTATTTTTCTCTCTCCCTTAAAGAACCACTCAGAAAATCCCTAAACAACGAAAATTTTGCGGTTTACAGAAAATTACAATTTAAAATCATGGTTTGAGCAAAAAAAATCGCAACTGCAGAAAAATGGCGGTTTTATTGGAAAATTAAGATTTTTATGAGAAATTTTTTGGTTTTGATGGAAAATTTATGATTTTGATGAAAAGGTTGCGGTTTTTACGGTAATCACGTTTTCGCAGAAATTTTGTGTTTTTTGCGGAAAACCCGCAATTTCGACAAGAAAAATCTAGTTTGGTGGAAAAATCACAATTTTGACTGAAAAGTGTTTTTGTGGATAATTACGAGTATTACGGAAAATTTTGGTTTTGATAGAAAAGTTTTGGTTTCAACGGAAAAATTGTAATTTTAACAGAAATTTAGGGTTGTGGCGAGAAAATTGTGTTTTTAGCGGAAAATTGCATTTTTGACGTAAACATCTAGTTTAGTAGGAAAATCACGATTTGACGGAATTTTTCTAAAAAAAAATTACAAGTTTTACGGGAAATTGTGGTTTTGACTAAAAAACCACAATTTAGGCCGAAAAAATCGCAGTTTTACGGGAAGTTCAAGTTTTGACGTAAAATAGATTTTTTCGTCAAAACTGCAAGTTTTTGAAGGGTCATGACGAAGAATCTTCTTGATCTGATCTTATGTGCCAAGTGGTAAGTACAGTCGAAGGAAACTCAAATGATCATATATAAGCAATATATTTTACTTGTAACACATTAGAGAAATTGATTGCATTGTAAGCACAACTATATGACTTAAGGTCAATATCTGCATCATTAAAAGTGTTAGATGAAGCACCATTTGGAACAGATGTAGAGACTTCGGAGAGGGCATTAGCTACAATTGGTAAATGTGACTTTAAAGAAACAATACAAACTTAATCAACAATCGCCAGAGAGAACAAGTGGTTTGTTCCCGTGAGCTCAACAAGGTAAACAGTTCCTATATCTCCTCAACTAAACTTCTTCAAAAGATTAAAAAGCTTAAGAGCCAATGAACTGAGCCCATGATATGCCCTTATATGCTAAATGGCTTCCCATCTTGCATCCTTGGACATTTGAGGTATGTTTCCAAAGGCTGCCCTAGTCATTATATTATAGTATGTTCTTGTTTTTCCTCACTAGTACTCATGCTTGAGTTGTTCATGAAACATTCTCCACCTTTGTATGAAACCAAATAGAACCGTTCTGGAAAACCATAAAATATAAAGATTTAAAGTTAGAGCGACAATGATATTTGATGAAAAAAGCGTTGGAGATTTAACTGCTGAACCTTTCTCACTGAAAAAGTCCTCTAGGAAGTGAGGAACAGAGGGAAAAGGAAAGAGAAACACATGTATGTGACGGTGACGATCTATGTCAAGTTAAAAGAGCTCAAAAGAACACCAGTAATCGGATCATGAAGGCCATGAACTTGTATTTGAAGTAATGGAGTCAATGTCAACATGATTTTTTACATGATATTCCTTTACATTTGTAGTATATTATCTGTGATCTTCGTGTGTATAACCTAAATGAAAGCTTTCCTAAATGTACACTAGAGCTCATGTTCAAAATATGTCCACTAATCATTCTAAAAAGCTCACATTCTTTGTCATAACTCATATTATGATTCCATATGTATCGCTTCCAAGCCTAGAGGCGATTGTGGTGGTATCGTTGATGCTTGAGATACACTGTCAAGAGAAAGATGGAACACCAACACCTGAATATGGTTTTGATCCAAGATTTACTCAAACCCACAAAATTTGAGTTGGCTATAAAAAATATATGGGCCAAATGTGGATATGAAATTTTTTTTCGCCAAAACCCTATTGGTAACCCAATTAGGATAATAGGGTATCCATATATATA
>OVAN01004906.1:0-24677 GCA_900406275.1 Anastatica hierochuntica | reverse complement strand
AATAAAATTTTTTCAAGCAGGGGTATTTTTGAAAAACAGACAATACAAAAGCGTATTTTTGTAAGTCTCCCTTATTTTAATTCATAGACTAGTTAAGTAATCTTATTACAAACGTAATAATTTCGTAGTTGCTCGTTAAAGTAAAGCCTGTATGTTCGCCTTCTTTTCACCTTTTTTTTTTGTGTTATGGGCAACGTTTCTCTTTTGATCATGAGCCAAAGTAGTTGAAGTGAGTTTTAGCTTTAAAAAAATGACTAGTTTAGTAGCTAGCTAATCAATTTAGTGCACTCGTTTGTTTATATGTTTATTTTCTAAGTAGTACTCTTCCGTCATGTAAAGATTGATGTTTTAAATTTTTACTTTGTTGTATAAAGATTGATTTTCTATTATTTGTCATTAATATTTTTTATTTCAAAAGAAAAAATCAACTAGCAGTAATATTTACATGATTTATTAAATGCAAATTTTTGGGTAAAGACGATCTTTATGTTTTCTTAATGAAAACCTCAAAAAAAATCAATTTTTATAAGACGAAAGGAGTACTCCCCCGTTTCGTAAAATATGTCATTTTGAGATTTTAATTTTGTTTCACAAAAAGTGTCGTCTTATATTTTCGATGTAAATTTATAAGCGAAATTCCGGTTTTAACATCAA
The DNA here is from genome assembly GCA_900406275.1 of Anastatica hierochuntica. Taxonomy (NCBI): domain Eukaryota; kingdom Viridiplantae; phylum Streptophyta; class Magnoliopsida; order Brassicales; family Brassicaceae; genus Anastatica; species Anastatica hierochuntica. The sequence goes on along the minus strand of OVAN01004906.1, from coordinate 24,023 downwards.
TGTTTTAATGTATTAATTAGAGAGATAATTTTTTAAAATATCAATGAAGAACATGTAAGACTCTTTAACAATTTTTTTAATATGTGTGAAAAATGTCACACTTTTGACGAAACATAGACAATATTATTTAATTGATTTTGTAATAAAAGGAGGATAAAAAAAGAATAAAGAGACATAATTTGGAGACAAGAAAATTAAAAATAAGTGATGAAAAGAATGCAAGTAAATGATTAAAGAAATGCACGGGTAATGAAGGGCTTAATTGCCTTGACGACTTCTTTTTCTTTTTTATACTTTTAGGAAATTTTTGTTGATTTGATATGAAAATAGTTGTTATCGTGTGAGACCAGTGAACCTAAAACACTTACTATTTATATATGATTTTTTAGTACTTCGAAATTCTTAAAAATTATAAGAAACAATTATGTGATCCATTTCCCGAATAATCATTAAAATATGTTAAATCAAGACGGTTGGATATAATTTTCACATAATTTGTCAACAAATTTTACCCACAAAAAAAAAACTTTTATATAATCGTGACTTGGCTTAGATTTAGATATAGATAATTGTCAACATTAAACTTTTATGTTTACAAATAGATATAGATGTTACAACAAAGCACCAACACAAGATTATATATTTTATATATAAGAAACGTTATAGACCCAAACATGACATGAAACTAAGATGCATAATAAGTATTCTCACGTTTCTAAATGGACACAAATCAAACAATTATTACACATATAATCTTTATGCATTGATCAAGCTAAAGCAGTCACTATATATATATATATATAGATTCAACCCCTTTATTGTTGTCTAGCCATTGATCTATGGTTTCTTGTTCGAAATCGAGCTTTTAACTGCAACTTCTTCAACTGTTGCGGTTGGCTTTTTCTCTTCGCTCTTTGGAAAACCGCCGTTAACACCGGGAAAAGGAAAGCTTGGAATCCATGAAGACGGAAATTCAAACTTTGGATCTTCTGGCTCATCTGGTTCTTCAGGCTCCTCTGGTTCCTCAGGCACCTCTGGTTCCTCAGGAACCTCTGGCTCTTCTGGAATCTCAGGCTCATCAGGCTCTTTATATTCAGGAATCTCTGTCACATCTTTTTTCACTAGAGAGTGACTTACTCTAAGAGCAAAACTAGGCGTCGCAAACAAGAAGGACGACGAAATAAAGACAATGAAAAAGACCAAAGAGGCGAGAATAGGAGCGCGGAGATTAATCATCTTTTTTCTTGAATGGAAACCAACTTATAGTAAGAAGAGTTAAGTAATGTTGTGAGTATAGCTAGAGAGTTGTTTGTAGTGTTATTGTGTAGAGTGTAGATTCTTAAATAATCTTGAGATGAGAAAGAGTTGTTTAGAAATGTAAATATCATAAGAGTCAAAAGATTTGGTGAGAAGAAACTCTTATGCACGATTTGTGAATGTGATGTTATTCTTCAACAAACTCACCTATATTTGTTTTCAACTTTAAGTATAGTTTCCAAGTTTATACGTGTTTTGAAGTGTTATAAAACATTGAACATTACAAGAAAATTTACTATTAGTAATGAGTTTTATAAACCAAAATGTTCGTTATTTATTTTTGATGGAACACATTATATTTAAGTTGCGGAAAAGGAAATACATTTAGATCTTAATTTTTGGTCATATAGTTTGAGAAACCTAGAGAAAGAAATATACTCCCTCTGTTTTATAAAATGTGTCATTCTGACATTTTTCACACATATTAAGAAAATTGTTAAAAAGTCTTACATGTCTTTCATTAATGCTTTTAAAATAATTTTCTTTCCCATTAATACATTAAAACAATGAGGCTAAAATCGGAACTTCGCTTATAAATTTGCATCGAAAATGTAAAACGACATTTTTTTGTGAAACAAAATTAAAACCTCAAAACGACACTTTTTGAGAAACGGAGGGAGTATAAGTTAAGAAGCAACCAACCATTTCATGCTTAAATGTTAAATGAAAGAATTATATTTTGTGTATGGTTAAATATTCAACTGATTTTTAATTGCTTTTCCACAACTTAGCAAAAAAATTTTAATTACTCATATAGACAATTTAATATGTACCTTACTATAAAAAACATTCAACATAATTACAACTTTTTTTTGTAGCTATAGATAAGTTTTTGTAGCAAATTTATTGTTGCTACAAATTCAACACAAAAAATATTTGTAGCTATGTGTTCGTCGCAAATGTTAAGTTGTTGCAACAAATTTGCTACAAAATAGCAACACACAAAAGTAACAATTTACCACAAACTAGTTACATAAAATTACGATGCTTGCATTTTGAAATATACGAATGGTCTTACTAGACTCTCTTAATCATCAATGTCTTCTTCCTTTGACATGATCATACTTCATCATAATGTTTGCATTTTGAAAGATTAATTTCTTTAGCATTGAAAAAAAAACGATGGCGAATTAGATAAGTAAATATTGAAATGTGTTACCTATCATTTAAACAATATAAAACAAGCTACTATATTAAAATAGAGTCATTTTAAAAAATCTACCTTACAAAGTCTATTTGAGACAATTCATTAGTAACTTAACAAATTTATTTATTTGTATGAGCTTCATATACAATTTTGGCCGCTTGCAAAGTGCTTGTAAGCGTTAGGTGATCCACCATTGTTGTTAAATTAGCAAACCCACGTCTAATAAAATCATGAATTAGCCACCATTACACAAAAACAAAGCAAAGTATAAATAGATATGCTTTGAATTATTTAAAAAGCATGAAACAAGAGTTTAACAAAAGAAAACACAAAACAAAATGTTTATTATAAAGAAAGAAGACAAAGCTCTTGTCAAAGAGAGCTTTTATTCACTTGAGTGGAATAAACCTTGAGGAATTAGTAGCACCAACACCAGGCCTACCATGCTTAACCGGTTTATACGAAATCGAAAATTCAGCCAAGTAATGTCCAATCATCTCCGGTTTGATCTCAACTTGGTTAAAAGTCTTTCCATTGTACACACCAACGATACTTCCAATCATTTCGGGCACAATGATCATATTTCTCAAATGAGTTCTCACCGGTTCTGGCTTCTCACCCGCTGGTGCTTCTCTTTTCTGCGGAAAAAAGTCTCAATCTTTAGATTGTTTAGATTCTAAATCCATTTGGTTGCAAAAAAACAAAATACATTAGTGTTGTTCGTTTGGCAGACGCAATTTACTGTGGTTACATCTAGGCGCTGCGAGCGTATGCGTCTAAAACGAGCGTATGCATCTACCAAACGAACAACAATCATCTACCAAACGAACAACAATCAAACGAGATTGACGCAGACGCAGGAAACTGCGTCTGCCAAACGTAATCTCAGTAAATTGCGTCTGCCAAACGAACAACACTATTATTGTATAGAGAGGCATTTGGAGTTTACGGCTTTGCGTAGTTTCTTGATCAAAGCCATAGGCTTTCTCTTCAAACCTCTAGAGAACCTAATATATACATAACAGAACCGATTAGAGGCTCGAAACAAGAAACGATCGAGCGAAATCGAAATCAAAGGGTTTTAACCTTCTGCGGATACGAGCAGGGAAGAGCTTGACGAGATCATCAGTAGACATGTCAAGAAGAGCATCAAGATCGACTCCTCTGAATGAAAACTTTTTGAATGTTCTCTTTTTCACAATTCCAGCAACTTCTGGTCCAAGATCCGCCTATGGATTCACAACATGGACATAAAATTACAAAACACAATATCATGAAATCAAATGAAGACAATGTGGTAGAGAGAGAGAGAGAGAGATTTTGGAGCTAACCATTGTTCGTTTGGATTGTTGAAACCCTAAAAATCCAACAGTGCCGTAGAACAGAGAGTGTGTGCGGAAACGACAAACAACTTCACTTGAGCAACAAATATATACCTGGATTAACCCTAAAAACATTTCTTTCAGGCCCATATCTTAGCAAGCCCACTAAAGCCCACATTTTTTGGCATTTGCGTATTTGGTTCGGTTCCGGGTAAGAACCGCTCGGTTCCGGTTCTTTCGGTTTCGAGATTTAGGATCCATTCGGTTCTTTTTGTAATTCGGTTCGGTTTCAGTTCCGGATCCAAAACTTTCGGTTTGGTTCGGTTCGGTTTCGGTTCCGGTTCTTTCGCTTCCGAAGTTTATGATCCATTTGGTTCTTTTTCTCGTAACCGAAACTAGAACCGAACCATATTTTTGATTTTGTGGTGTTAAAATTCGGTTCCTAACCGAAATTTTCGGTTCCGGTTCTTTCGGTTCCCGAATTTTGGATCCATTCGGTTCGGCTCCAAAATTTCGGTTTCGGTTCCGGTTTCGTCGTTCTGAAATTTCGGATCCATTCGGTTATTTCTCTGGAACCGGAACCGAAAATTCGGTTCGGTTCACTCTGGTTCTTCGGTTCCGGTTAATTTGCCCACCCCTACTCAAGTGAATAAAAGCTCTCTTTGAAAGATTTTGGAAGTTTTGATTAACCAAGTTAGACCCCTAGCCATACTAGTACTTTGATCCGGTTTTTCAGGTTCAAGTATTTTGGCCACTCCTAATTTCTAATTTTAATGGTTACAAAAAATTAAAAGAAAAATCGGGCAATTGCCAAACCGAACTGATTCGATAACTGAATTAATTTTAAAATTTTGCCGGTCGTTTTGCCTCAGATAATTGATTCCCAAAACCAAAGACGGTTTCAGTTTGTTTTGGATTATATTCCTAAACCTACCTAGTTAGTGAATACTAATTTGATTTAAAAATCAAAATTATGTGTCCTAAGTTATAAAAAGTAATCTATCAAGAGCTAGTAGCTGCCATAACAAATGTATATTTGTATGTAAAATGTAGAAGGGGGTGCAATAGATAAAAAGGAAAGATAGCTTATCTCTCTGTAAATAGACAAATAATACAAGGGTATAATTTGATAATTTCATAAAATTAATCTGGGCTCCAAAGTATTGGGCCTTCTTCTAATTTTATGGGCTTAAGGAGTTTTAGGAAATGTCGGAATCGTACTCTCTGGCGACAACACTTTGGTCTCTTCGGGTTTTGGCAGTTCCGGCAACTTTGGAACATCGAATGTCGGAATTTTAAACATCTTTGGTATCTCGGGCTTGGGAATCTCCGGCAATGTTGGAATCTCCGGTATTTTTGGCAACTCCGGTTTTGGAATCTCCATCAACTTAGGGACATCAAGTTTTGGAATCTCCGGCAGCTTTGGTAGCTTAGGTAACTGGTTTTTTGGAATCTCCGGCAGCTTTGGTAGCTTAGGTAACTTGTGTTTGGGTGGAATCTCCGGCAGCTTAGGCAACTCAGGTTTTGGAATCTCCGGTAACTTAGGCAGCTCATGAAGCTTAGGCAGTTTCGGTTTTAACCAGCGAGCTCTGACTGAAACCGGATCAGCGAGCAATGTAACGAGACAGATTATTAGAAACGGTGAAAGAAGAGAAACAGAGAGACTCTTCTTCGATGCCATTGTCTTCTTGACAAAGTATTTTTCTTTTGTATTGTTCTTGTTGTTTCTTTGTGATGAGTTTTGATGTTTTGATTGCAATGGCTATTTAAAGGTGTTTTGAGGATTGAAGAAAGATGGAGTTTTGTTAAGAAAGAATATGTAGAGTGTGGTTGAATCAAAGTTAGTTGAACTTCTCTCTATCTGTTTGTGTATATCTAAATCTAGTTGGAGTTTAGGTTTTAGTGTCTAAATGTTCATGTTTTTGGCTTAGAAGATCATATATTGAAAACAAGATGATAAAATCCATAAAAAAGTATATGAAATACAATGAAATTCATATGAAACATACAAATATAACATAATACAAGTATAAATATAAATCTATAATCTTAATCCCAAAAAGAAAAGAAACTATAAAAACAAAACATAAAGATATGGTTCACCAAGGAAAATGATGATAAGATAGACAAAGACAAAGAAGTGCATCTCTGCAAATAGACAAGGAGTATGAGGGTGATATGATAATTTAAGAACTTGAGATGGGCTTCAAAGTAGTTGAGCCTACCTCTTGTTCGATAGGCTTAGTTAGTGCCGGGAACTTTTGGGAACTCGGGCAACTTGGGAAGTTCAGGCTTTGGAATCTCTGGCATTTTCGGAACTTCTGGTTTTGGAATCTCTGGAACCTTTGGTGCCTCGGGTTTTGGAACCTCTGGAACTTTCGGTAGTTCAGGCTTTGGAATTTCTGGAATCTTTGGCATCTCAGGCTTTTGAATCTCTGGCATCTTTGGTAATTCGGGTTTCGGGATCTCTGGTAGCTTAGGAGCCTCGAGCTTTGGAACCTCTGGAACCTTTGGCAATTCGGGCTTTGGAATCTCTGGAATCTTAGGTAGTTCAGGTTTGGGAACCTCTGGCACTTTTGGTAACTCGGGTTTCTGAATCTCTGACATCTTCGGCAACTCGGGTTTTGGAATTTCTGGCACCTTTGGTAGTTCGGGCTTCTGAATTTCTGGCATCTTTGGTAACTCGGGTTTTGGAATCTTTGGCACCTTCGATAGCTCTGGCTTCTGAATCTCTGGCATCTTTGGCAACTCGGGTTTTGGAATCTCCGGCACCTTTGGTAGCTCGGGCTTCTGAATCTCTGGCATCTTAGGCAACTCTGGCTTTGGAATCTCTGGCATCTTTGGTAACTCGGGTTTTGGAACCTCTGGCACCTTTGGTAGCTCAGGCTTTGGAATCTCTGGCAACTTTGGAGCCTCAGGCTTTTCACTCTCCATCAACTTAGGTACTTCATGCTTTGGAGTTTCTGGAAACTTGGGTAGTTCGGGTTTTGGAATCTCTGGAACCTTCGGCAATTCAGGTTTTGGAATCTCTGGAACCTTTGGCAGTTCCGGCTTCGGAATCTCTGGCATTTTTCCTTCCTCGGGTTTTGGAACCTCTGGCACCTTTGGCAACTCAGGTTTTGGGATCTCTGGAATTTTTGGCGGCTCAGGCTTTGGAAATTCCGGTAACTTCGGCAACTCGGGTTTAGGAAGCTCAGGCAATTTGGGGACTTCGAATTTTGGTAGCTCCGGGTGAGGTAGTTCCGGTAATTTTGGTATCTCCGGTTTAGGAATCTCTTCCAATAACCGGCCAGCTTCGACTGGAACAAGATCAACTAGCAAGGCAATAAGACAAATGATCAAAAGAGGTGATGAGAGAAGAGCAGTAGAGAGACTCTTCTTCATTATTGCCATTGCTTGCTTGCTTGAGAACTCTTGCTTTCTTTCTTCTTTGATGGTTCTTGTGCTCTCTAGTGTTTATTGTTCTTGTTGTTGTTGTTGTTTAAGTTTGTGATGAGCTTTGGTTTCTGATTCGAATGGCTATTTAAAGGTGTTTAGATGAAGTAGACAGATGGAGTTTGGTGAGAAAATATGTTTAGCCTTTTGATTTTTTTTATAAAGTTTGTTTAACTTCTTTACCTGTCTATCTATATTTTGTCATTTTCAATCTAGTTGAATTTTTAGGTTTTAGTGTTTACGTGTGCATGCATGATTTGTAAACAAGAAAAACTCGATTATGAAAATAATATAAGAGACAAAACAAAACTTATACAAATTTTTTTTTGTTAAATACATAACTTATACAAATTTTATCTAAAAATTATTTTAAAAAAATTAAAATGAAATTTGATCAATTATATGTGTCTTAAAAAAAACTTTTATCGCTTTAATAGGATTAGGATGTAGAAATAAAAGTTCGGATGAATCAAAATTAATTAGTTTCAAGAATGAGAAAAGATTATAAGTATGAAAACGCAATTTAAATAAAAAAATACATAATCTGCTTAGGTAATCTACACAGCTACATGGAACTCTTTTTTTCGTTGTGTGTATGTTACGTTCTTTGACCACAAAGTATTATGTAAAAATTATTATTTTGATAATTGATCCCTTTACAAAAGAAATGTTACAGATTTGAGAATATTCGAGTTGGTATAGTATCGATATATTCTTTTTTTATATAATTAAAAGGGTTAAACACATGTCTATTAAAGAACTCATATCCATGTAAGTATCTAGAGATAACGTGAAGTAATTTCTTTTCGACAGGGTTCAAACTCGCAACCTTCTGCTTCCAGAAAGGATCCCGTCCTTACCATTGGACCACGATGTTTTGGACATGGATACATTTCTTGTTCTTTAGTCAACGGTGTTATTGTAAATAGAACGTGTTTCTTTGCTACTTATTCGCCTAAAAACATAATTTTTTTCTTGATTTTTAACAATTTGTATATATAAGAACCACATCATTCAAATATTTTCCTCCTAACATTACGATTTTAATAATTAAACGTGAAGTTAAACGGTAAGATCGGAGATGGTAGTGAGACTGTGTTAACAGCCACACATCATCCTATATTTCATTTTCTTCCAACACACACTTATTTCTTGAAGAAAACTAAATCTATTATAAAGAATTTAAAGAAAAAAGATTAGAGATCTCGAATGCAATAATGGATGAAGAGTATGATGTGATTGTTCTTGGGACTGGTCTCAAGGAGTGTATCCTTAGTGGTCTCCTTTCTGTTGATGGCCTTAAGGTTTGATCTCTCCTTCACTATCTTCTCTTATTTCTTGAATATATATATATATATATATAAGATGCTAAGTTTTAAAATGAATTTGGGATATAATTAATAGGTATTGCATATGGATAGAAACGACTACTATGGAGGAGAATCAAGCTCTCTTAACCTCACTCAACTATGGAAGCGTTTTAGGGGAAGTGATACTCCTCAAGAAACTCTTGGAGCAAGTAGAGAATACAATGTTGATATGATCCCAAAGGTAATTATGTATATGTTTATAAAATTTAAAAAGTTCCTCCATGGTCATATAAAAAGTTCATGCGAACCAAATCAAGGGTTGGCCCAATGGTAAAAACTCCTCTATTAAAAGAGGAGGTCACAGGTTCGAACTGCGTTGGGAGGGGTTGGCTCGCCAAAGGCGAGTATCTAACATGGTCTGACTCCTCTCTAGGGGGATTAGGGGTCACGGACTTTGAACCTCTTGGTTTAAAAAAAAAAGTTCACGCGAAACTGATATGTCTCTGCTTCTACTTTATACAACCGAGCTCGGATGTTTTCTAGTTGTTGAATAGCTCCTTCACGTAGTTCTTCTGAATTTCGAATAGTATTTAATATTGCTTTCGGTTATTATTATTTTTTTGTCGTCTGTAGCCTAATGGCCATTAGTTTCTCTCATTAGAAGCATGTGTAGGGTTCGAACTCTGATTTTGTGAGATGGTGGTGCAACCATTAGCCTACTTGCTCTTCTCGTGCTTTCGGTTATCTAATGATTCATTTACTGAAAGTAGATTATGTTTCCATTAAGTAACATTAAACATATGTATCATAAGTTATGTAATGTGAATCACGCGATTAATGGTGAATATGGTTTCTTGAAATGCAGTTCATAATGGCTAATGGTCTCCTTGTTCAAACCCTAATTCATACTAATGTCACCAAGTATCTTAACTTCAAGGCCGTTGATGGTAGCTTCGTCTACAAGAAAGGCAAGGTAGTAATCGAATCAACATTATCTTAATTTGATTTCTTTTGTTATTGTAAAGTTAATAACAACATTGAGACTTTGATCATCCGTATGGAAGATCTATAAAGTTCCAGCCACTGATGTAGAAGCCCTTAAATCTCCATTGATGGGTCTATTCGAGAAGCGACGTGCGAGAAAGTTCTTTATCTACGTGCAAGACTATGACGAGAAAGATCCTAAGTCACATGAAGGACTTGACCTTAACAAAGTAACTGCAAGAGAGATCATCTCGTACGTAAAACGAATTATCTTCCATCTCAAGTCACTTCATTATAGTTTCTTGCGTTACACGTTTCATCTCTTTCTCTCTTTCTCTGTTTTCTCTTCCCAATAGGAAGTATGGACTTGAAGATGATACAATCGACTTCATAGGCCACGCTTTAGCGCTTCACAACGATGATGACTACTTAGATCAACCCGCCATGGATTTTGTTAAGAGAATCAAGGTGATAAAGTGTTTTTCTTTCTTCTTCAACACGGCACATGTTCTGATTTCAATGTTATGTTATCTGGTGAAAGCTCTACGCTGAATCTCTGGCTCGATTCCAAGGAGGATCTCCTTATATCTATCCATTATACGGTCTAGGAGAGTTGCCACAGGTTCGTGTTCACTTCATTATCCAGTATACAACCTTTAGACCTCTTCCTCTGTCTCAAATCTTTGTATCTACCTTAGGCTTTTGCGCGTTTGAGCGCTGTGTACGGTGGAACTTACATGCTCAACAAGCCTGAATGCAAGGTTATACGCGACTTTTAGTCTCTTCTTTCTCCGGTCTAATCCAGATAGAAGCCCATGAAACCTTATAATTAAACCCTAACAGGTAGAGTTTGATAGCAATGGAAAAGCTATTGGTGTAACTTCAGCAGGAGAAACAGCTAAATGCAAGAAAGTTGTATGTGATCCTTCTTACTTTCCTGACAAGGTAACTCATAAACCTATTTCACCGGTTAGTTCCTTGTACAGTACTCTAGCTACATTCTTAGATTGTTACTTGTTATTCAGGTTAAGAAAGTAGGGAAAGTGACTCGAGCCGTATGTATAATGAGCCATCCGATTCCAGATACCAACGATGCACATTCGGTTCAGATCATTCTTCCTCAGAAGCAACTTGGCCGCAAATCAGATATGTAAGAGATCAAAATCAAGAACACTTTCAATTAGGCCTCGGCATATTAATGCTCGGATCGGGTTCGGGTCGGGATTTGGGTCTTTCAGTTTTTAAGTTGAGGATCCGTATTTTTTGAGTTCGGTTCGGTTAGAGTTCGGATATTTCGGGTATTTATGTTAGGAACCGAAAAATACCTGTACCTATTCGGATATTTTCGGTTCTAATACTTTGGTTACTTTAGATACCCGAAGTACCCGAAAAATATCCGAAGTACCCAAAAATATCAAAAAAATACTAGAACAAAATATTAAAATACATCAAAAAATATTTAAAATTACTCAAAATAATTGAAACACTTAAAAAAAAATAATATTTTAGAAATAAAAATTATAATTTGATTATTTATAATAGATATATATATAGTTCGGGTATTCCGAGTACTAATTCGGTTACCGGTTCGGTTAGGGTTCAGTTCCGGTTTTTCGGGTACTGAATTTGGATCCATTCGGGATCACTCTAGTTCGGATTCAGATATTTCGGTTCGGATTCGGTTCTTCGGGTTCGGTTATTTTGCCCACACCCACTTTCAATTATGAAAGACAATCTTTTGTCTTTGGATGTTTTCTAGGTACTTGTTCTGTTGTTCATACGCTCACAATGTGGCACCAAACGGCAAATACATAGCATTTGTATCAGCAGAAGCTGAAACTGATAATCCAGAGGAAGAACTTAAACCTGGAATTGAATTGCTTGGTCCTATTGAAGAAATCTTCTATCATTCTTATGACACTTGTGTACCCACCAATAATCAAGAAGAAGATAACTGTTTCATATCTAGTGTAAGAAAAATATCACAACACAACATTATATAATCTAAAGTAAGTTTTGTGATCTTGAACTAATGTATCTTTGTTTTGTTTTGTCAGACTTACGATGCAACAACACATTTCGATAGCACAGTCGCTGATGTTCTTGAGATGTACACCAAGATCACTGGAAAGGTATATAACCTAATCATTACTCTGTTTTTCTTGCTTCACAAGTAACAAAACCTAACTAACGCTTCTTGCAGATTCTTGATCTGTCCGTGGACTTGAATGCTGCAAGTGCTGCTGCTGCAGAAAATTGATAATTTTTCCTTTCTTATTTATCTGAAAATTTTATTTTCTATTGGATATTTAATTTTTTTGTTTTACCTTATTACATTGGTTGGTTTTGGTTTCATTTGTTGTTTTATAGATATTTTCATATAAATTATCTATTTAAATTATTATTAAGTAGTTGTATTTTGAGTGAAATTTGTTGAATAATTAAAAATAAACATCAATTAATTTTTTGGTTTGTAAAAAAATATTGGTGTATTTACATTTTTTGGTTTGTAAAATAAATATTGGGATATTTTACAAAAATACTCCCAATTTATTTGAAATTTTTTTTAAAAAATGGAGCAAAAAGGTAGAAGAAAATTTGGGGAAAATTACCAAACCAGAGATTGATTTTCTGCTAAACCGGTCTTGCTTTCCGGTTTAATCAAAAGAAGATACAATAATATCTAAAGAGTGTTGACTGTTCACTGTCGATTTCCTCCGCCTCGGAAAATCTCAGTGTAACTGAAACCTCCCAAATCGAAGCCGAAGATGGTTTTCCGGCGTTTCTCCGGGAGATTTCTGCCGGAATTTTCCGCCTCATACAAACTTCGATCCGAAGCTACACGGAGTTTCCGATCAGATGCGGCGCTTGAAGCTATAGCCAATGCGTTGGAAGAGAAAGTACCAAACTTAGTTCTATACAATTATCCCTCCTTCTCCGGCGCTTTCTCTGCTCTCTTCGCTCATCTCTACCACTCTCGTCTTCGTCTTCCTTGTCTCATCTTGCCTTTTTCTTCCGTCGTACCCTTTAGGTTAAACATTTCTCTTCTCTCATGGATCCTCTGTTGTTTTGAGTTTAATCCTTTGATGTTAGATTAGATTTTCTCAAAAGTATTGTAAGTGTTTGAAAAATTTCACAGGAAATTTGAAAATTTCTTGCAGAGTTGAAGATCTTTGTTTAGAGAAGTTCGAGAGGTGTTATCTTCTCGACTTGGTTGTTTGGAAAGACTTTGCTTCTGCAATTAGTCGAGAATCAGCTTGCGAGTATGTTCACTGATGTTGATTTGTTCAAAATTCTTTAGTTCTTTGTGGTTTGATTTCATCATTTGGGTTTTAGGATCATATGCTTTGATCACCGGAACTCGGCTTTGGCAAGGATTGGCTCAATGAAAGATGAATACAATAAGAGGCTTAAGGTTAATGTTGATACTGAAACGAGCAGCTCAAAGGCCGTGTATCGATATTTTTCCAGTAAACTCACAGAGCAACGATCTTCCGAGGTTATAGTAATGACAATGATGATGAGTAATGTCTTTGCTTTGGTTGGTATTAATACTCAAAATCATGACATTATATTGGTTAGGAGGAATCTCTCAGTTTGCTAGATGCTGTAGACGAAAACCGGATTGAATCAGTTCTTGATTACCTTGAAGATATTGATCTTCGAAGATGGAGATTACCAAATATCAAAGCTTTCAGCTTCGGTCTTACGGATTGGCGCTCAAGGATCAATTGCATCACCAATCCTTACATGTATGACCAGGTCTGATGCTTTGTTTCGATTTTTGAAATGATGACCTTCTTGAATCTTAGCAAGTCCTTATATCATTCCTCAAACGAATTTCATGTCTCTATGTTGCAGTTGTTAAAAATAAGTTCGGAAGATCTCATTGCTTACGGGGATTCATATTTTCAGTCCCGGCTTCTTGCGGCAAAAAAGCTGCTGAAGCTGAATAAAGCGATCAAGATCAGATTGGGTAGAGGGTTATATGGAGAGTGCCTGGTAATTTTTTTTTTGTTTTGTAGTAAAAATCTCTAGCTTCAAAAAGTCGTCGAACTAGATTCTGTTTCCACGCATAGGGAATTCGCGCAGACGGTAACCATCAACTAAGCGATGAACTAGGCAAGCTACTTAGTGAACAAAGTGCTACAGCTGGTTTGAGGTAATTTTGAATTCTCCTCCTAATGCTTTTGCTTGTTACGAAGAATTACGGATAGTAAGTTCGTAGCATCTCTATGAATTCAGGCCAATAGGAGCTGTGACATTCATGCAACGGAATAATCTCAAAATGTGCTTGAGAAGTACAGACGATATAACCGATACATCTGAAGTTGCTAAGGTTTGTTTCTTTCGAAACCTGACCGTAAGCTTTTCCATTTTCTTACGGTTTCAGTAATCAACTCCGCTTAAATCTTTTCGATGTTTCTATGATAAAAAAGGCTTATGGAGGAGGTGGAACTTCTTGTTCAAGCTCGTTTGTCATAAGAATGGATGAATACAATCAATGGATTTCGAAAAATCCGCCATGAAAGAACATTCCTCTGCCATCAATCTCTGAAATTTTGGCATTGTGGAAGACATTTTTAGCTGCTAAAGTATCCACAACTGAAGAAGGAAAGAACTTTGATTCGTTTCCTTTCATGAACCGGTTCCGGTTCGGTATAATTTCGGTTTATTATAGATCGAACGGTTTTTAGATAAGAATTTTTGCTTTTCGACCCTCGTACTTCCTAAAATTTACTTTTAGTCCAATAGTTTTAAAAATTGGTTACGTGATTGAAGAATAACGATTATCCGTTCTCCACGTGGCACCAGCACATCCGTTTGTTATTGCATCTACGCTTGAGCTAGAAACGACGTCGTGCTTTTAAGCTATTTTTTTTAGTTGAGCCATTATAATGTCGCCGACGTCGAGAAGTCTCACCGTCTAGAACCTTCCCTCTCCGTCTCTATAAATCTTCTTTTCCCCCAGAAAAAACTCTCTCCTCCGTCGAAAACCCTAAACCCTATCAGGTCTCAGATTCGGTCTCCACTCGCATCATTTCTGCATCTGATTCATCTCGAATTTCAAAAAACCATGGCCACCGCCGCTCTACTCCGCTCGATTCGACGCCGTGAGATCGCTTCCGCTCCTTTCTCAGCTTACAAATGCGTAAGTTTTCTTCTATCTTCACCCGATCTAACGTACTTACGCGATCTTGATTGTTTCATTTGCTATGGTTCATTTCGTTTATTATCTGAAAGATGATGTTGGTCGAATTCTATCTTCCCTGATCTATCAACTTTGTTTCAGCTTTCGAGCTCCGGGAAAACATCTTTGACGAGTTCTTACATCGGTCAGAATTTGAGAAGCTTTTCTAGAGCATTTTGGTATGGATCTTTTTCGTCATTTTTTGCTATCAGTTATATATTTTGAGAGATGTTTCTGTTTCTGAACTTTTCTTCTAACTTGATCAAGCTCGAAGCCTGCGGGTAATGATGTCATCGGTATTGATCTGGGTACTACGAACTCCTGTGTTGCAGTCATGGAGGGGAAGGTGAGGTGGTGATATTATATGGGTTTTGATTATGATCACTAAGTTTTAAAATGTTTGTGGTAACTCTATGTGTTCTTTGATCTGATTTGTAGAATCCGAAAGTCATTGAAAACGCTGAAGGTGCTCGTACTACACCATCAGTTGTGGCATTTAACCCGAAAGGAGAGCTTCTTGTGGGCACACCAGCTAAGCGACAAGCTGTTACTAATCCGACGAACACGCTGTTTGGAACAAAACGTTTGATTGGGAGAAAATTCGACGACCCACAAACGCAGAAAGAAATGAAAATGGTGCCTTACAAGATCGTGCGTGCGCCTAATGGCGATGCGTGGGTCGAAGCCAATGGTCAGCAGTATTCTCCTAGTCAGGTTGGAGCGTTCGTGTTGACGAAGATGAAAGAGACAGCTGAAGCTTACCTTGGAAAATCAGTCAAGAAAGCAGTTGTTACTGTCCCAGCTTACTTTAATGATGCTCAGAGGCAAGCGACAAAAGATGCCGGTAGAATTGCTGGTCTTGATGTCGAAAGAATCATAAATGAACCAACGGCTGCTGCTCTTTCTTATGGTATGACCAACAAGGAAGGTTTGATTGCTGTGTTTGATCTTGGTGGTGGGACGTTTGATGTATCTGTTCTGGAGATTTCTAATGGTGTTTTCGAGGTATTTATGCTCAAAATGATTTATGTTTCTCAGGTCTTCTGTTGCCTTTGTTTTGAGCATCTCATTTCTCATTCAAATTGCTTCTTCCTTCAGGTGAAAGCTACTAACGGTGATACTTTCTTGGGAGGAGAGGATTTCGATAATGCTCTGCTAGACTTCTTGGTTAATGAGTTCAAGTCCACCGAGGGAATAGATCTTTCCAAAGACAGACTTGCTCTGCAGAGGCTTCGAGAAGCTGCTGAGAAAGCGAAGATTGAACTATCATCTACCTCTCAAACTGAAATCAATCTCCCATTTATCACTGCTGATGCATCTGGAGCGAAGCATTTCAACATCACCCTAACAAGATCGAAGTTCGAAACTCTGGTGAATCACTTGATTGAGAGGACCCGTGATCCCTGCAAGAGCTGTCTCAAGGATGCTGGTATAAGCGCGAAGGAAGTTGATGAGGTTCTTCTTGTTGGAGGAATGACTCGTGTCCCCAAGGTACAATCTGTTGTAGCAGAGATCTTTGGAAAGACTCCTAGCAAAGGTGTCAACCCTGATGAAGCTGTTGCTATGGGAGCCGCACTTCAAGGTGGTATCCTCCGTGGTGATGTCAAAGAATTGCTACTTTTGGATGTCACACCTCTGTCGCTCGGTATTGAAACACTTGGTGGTGTCTTTACAAGACTGATTAGCCGAAACACAACCATCCCCACAAAGAAGAGTCAGGTATGCCCGTCAAGATTCGATTTTTAACTGAAATTCACTCAGTGACTAGGACTGATTTCTGAATAACACATTGGAGTAAGGCAAAAACACAATAGTAGGAGGCAACTATTAGAGTGTGATCAGTTCTGTCTAAGCAAAGCATGTTTGAGTTAATCCTCGTGGCTTTGATTCCTGCTCGATTCTACTTTTTATTTTCAACTAATTGATGAGTACATTATAAGCCAAAGCTACCATTAATGTTGATTCTGTGATTTCATTCTTTTTGAAGGTGTTCTCAACTGCAGCCGATAACCAGACACAAGTTGGGATCAAGGTGCTTCAGGGTGAACGTGAAATGGCTGCTGACAACAAGTCCTTGGGAGAGTTCGAACTAGTGGGCATTCCACCATCACCAAGAGGCATTCCTCAGATCGAAGTAACATTCGACATTGATGCCAATGGTATTGTGACTGTTTCCGCCAAGGACAAGGCAACTGGCAAAGAACAACAGATCACAATCCGATCCTCTGGTGGGCTTTCAGAAGATGATATCCAGAAGATGGTGAGAGAAGCAGAGCTGCATGCTCAGAAAGACAAAGAAAGAAAAGACTTAATCGACGCCAAGAACACAGCCGACACGACAGTTTACAGCATAGAGAAAAGTCTCGGCGAATACAGAGAGAAGATCCCAAGCGAAGTTGCCAAGGAGATTGAAGATGCTGTCGCGAATCTGAAGAGCGCTGCCTCTGGAGATGATATCAATGAGATAAAGGCGAAAATCGACGCGGCAAACAAAGCTGTTTCGAAGATCGGAGAGCACATGTCCGGCGGCTCAGGCGGTGGCTCAGCTCCAGGAGGAGGATCTCAGGGAGGCAGTGATCAAGCTCCAGAGGCAGAGTACGAGGAAGTGAAGAAGTGAAGAGTTTTCGCATAAATTCTGTTTTGCAACAGATTAGGTTATAGATCCTGAACTTTTGTCTTAAGAACAGCGAGAGCAATGAGTATGTTCCTTGCTGTAATAAGCTGTTGTGTAGGGGAACGAAACTTTCAATCTTTCTCTACTATGTGATGTGATGATTTTAAGAGTTTGTTGCAAATTTTGGTTGGTCACTAATAATACATGTCCTGGTTAGTTAACTCGAGATTTCGAAAATAGTTTCATCTTTTCCTTTGCTTAATCCATGAAAATAAAAAATCTTTTTTGAGTGTAACAAATCTTTCAAAAGAATAGTTGTTTGCATGCTGAAGCTGAAGTCTCTGCAGGACAATAAGGACATTTGAATCTGCGGTAACGGTTCTTCTTGCTAATCCTCGTGATTGATTGCTTGCAAAGAACATGGCGACAAGGCAACATCATCGGCGGGTTTTCTTCGCTGCTCTCGTCTTTACTCACGGGGCAAACGAAAACCGAGTGGAACTGAAACTCATTCCCTAACTCCAAAGGAACCGGAAGCTGTTTCATCGCTTGCCATTCTTGTTTCTTCAAACCCATTACATGGATAAGCTTCAAAAGTATCGGTAAGCTCACTAAACCCGCGGATAATGCCACCGCCAATGGAGAATTAGACGGCTGATCCAAGAGTTTGTAGTATTGTTTGGTTAACTCTTTGGTTACCTTGTCCCTATGTAACGCAGAAACCATCTCCGCATAAGGAGATTTCTCGAGTTTTCCAGCCCATAGCAATGCGTTGATAAGCCTTTTTATCTCTATCCAATTAAGCGAAGCATATCGCGGAAAATGGATTCTTGCATACTTCAAAGCATCGTCCAACCGGTTTCCTTCTCTTAACATCTCACAATACTTGAAACTCACGAGTTTCAGCTCGAGCTTTGAACCATTTTGATTCAGCTTTACGCGATTAGCAGAGATCCATCTCATTGCAGGCTCAATGTTTCCGAGTTTCAAAGACTCGGTTAATCGGAAGATTTCTAGGGACTGAGATCTAACCTCAGTCTCTACTTCTACTTCAGCCTCTTTAGCCAAACAATCCCCAACTTCGAACAAGCCTTGTCGGTAAAAATGGTAAACAAGTATCTTATTCACTTGCCGGATATCGAAATCAACGCTTCCAAAGCCTAAAGACATATCACAATGACAAGAACTCTCAAGAAGTTTCACAAACTTGCTTAGACGCATGTTCATTTCCTTTTGTGATCCTTGAAGCTGGAAAATAGGTAAAAGAGATTCAAGCTTGAGACTTAACTCGGTAACAACCGATTCGGATTCTAAACCATCGTTATCTAATTCGATTCGACTCAATGTCTCTTCGATTCCATCACAAACTTGATCAATAACACCTAGAGAAACAGAGTGATACCGATTCTGTTTCTTAGTAACTTTGTCAAATGCATCTTTCACTGTAGCAATCGAATCCATTTCGTTTTGATTAACCTGAAACATACAATTAAACGATCAAAGACAAAGACATATGAGAAACAGAGCAAATGGGTTTCGATTTCTCATCTAAAGTTTGCATTTTTTAATCATCAAATTAAGAAGATCGTTAAACCCCAACACTTACAGAACTAAACCCAGAAGTGAAGAACTTTCAAATTTGCAGTAAAGTTGCAAAATTGCGACTTTTTAAGTCCAAAGATTGTATCTTTTGATCAATCGAAAACCCAATTAAACAAGATATCGATTAGTTGTAAAAAGAAGAAAATGTAAATCAATCACAGTACCTTGAGAAGTTTTCACAGAAACGAACTAAAAGCCATAGAAGAAAACGAAAATCATTAACGTTTTCAAGCCAAACCACTTACAAAGCAATCTAAATCTAAATTGTTAAGATATTCCCTTAAGACATGGAACAGAAAGAATTTTTTAAACTTAAAGTTTGAGACTTTAGAGTAGGACGGGAAAAAAAACCGAAACCCATCTGAAAACTCGAAACCGAATCCAAAAAACATGTAAAAAAATTCGAATAGGTTTCCTCGTCTAATATTTCGGTTTCGAGTTTTATTCAAACCAAAACCGAAACCGGAAGTAGTATCTGAATGGACACACATATACATACATTTCTATTTTTATACTCATATATTTTCTTCTGATAAACCAAAAGTCTCAAACCCGAATACCGAAACACCCAAAAAAATCAGAAAAATTCTAACCGAATTCATACCGAAATTCGAAAAAACTCAAAAAATCCTTAAAAATTTGGAAAACCCCGAAAAAAAAAACATGAACCCGAATCCGAAAAGTTCGAAAAAGCCGTAAATACTTGAACCCTAAAAAAGTATCAGATTTACCAGAGTTTTCATAGTTTTATAAAATCTGACCCAAACCTAGAAAACCCGAACTGAACTTGAACCGAACTTTTTCAAAAACCTGAATGGATCCTATAACACCGGAGTTGGATGTGCAAATTGAACCAAACCCGTTCCGAACCCAAACAAATTTTTATCAAACCGTTTGATGCGGTCCGGTCTGGTTCGGTCCGGTCCGGTTAATAAGACGCTAAAGGAGGCGTGACATGCTTATTAGGTAAACGTTTGCCACGTTTAAAGAACTGCGTTTGCTAAATTTTGGCTTTACTCTTACATTAAAAAAGTTTTGCTTTCTTCTTTCTCAGGTTCGTTAGTTTCTCTGTTAAAGAGCGACAACACTAAAGAAACAGAGGAAATGAGAAACCTTTATCATCTTCTCTTACTTATGTTCAGTATCTTCTCCATTAATCATTTAGTTGATGCTTCTTTGCTTGTTAAGTATCTTCCTGGTTTTGAAGGTCCTCTTCCTTTTGAGCTTGAGACTGGGTAAAAAACCAAAACAAAGTTCATAGAAGAAAACAACTACAAACTTTAGATCTTAACATGACTAGTTCTTGCTTTGCATGTGGGTTTTGATGATGATGATGATGATACTAAAAAAAGATATGTGAGTGTTGGTGAATCCGGAGATGTTGAGCTTTTTTACTATTTTGTGAAGTCTGAGAGAGATTCAGAAACTGATCCTCTCATGATTTGGCTCACTGGTGGTCCTGGATGTAGCTCCATTTGTGGATTACTCTTTGCTAATGGTAACCAAATCTCTCTTTCGTTCTTTTTTTGTCGGCAATCCGGGTCACAACGGGTCAATCCGATAACCTTTAACCCCATACAGAGGATCCGGATCACAACGGACCGATCAGGTGGCTCTTAAATCCCACATACGGGCGTACTCGCACATACGCGGGGTCGGGGTTCGAACTCGCGACCCTGGACTTATGAGAGGGAAGCTTGCCCATTGGGCTAAAGCTCCTTTTCAATCTCTGTTTTGTTAATAAGTCATAATGTGTAGTTTAGTTGATGCATGTGTTTTGTGATTTAGTGAATAGTTTCATGTTTCTTGATTAGTCCCAAGTTGAATTCAGATTAAGGTAAGTCTTTTGTTCTCAGGTCCTTTAGCTTTTAAAGGTGATGAGTATAATGGAACAGTGCCTCCTTTAGAGTTAACATCTTATTCATGGACTAAGGTTAGAGATTAAACAATTTTTATGATTGTCTTTGTAATGTAATAGCATCTTTTTTACTTTTACATATATACACTCAAATTTGTATTTCAGGTGGCTAACATTTTATATTTGGAATCTCCTGCTGGCTCTGGTTATTCTTATGCGAAAAATCGCCGTGCTTCGGAGACAAGCGACACCATACAACTTCACCAAATCGACCAATTCCTTAGGAGTGTTAAGTGTTTTCTTGGCTTTGTGGCAGTTTCTTGATGAATTATCTTGACTTGATGCTTTTATATTATGTTTTTTATTTGCAGTGGTTTGTAGATCATCCGCAGTTTATACCAAATCCGTTTTACATTGGTGGAGATTCATATTCCGGGATGATTGTTCCCGGACTCATGCAGCAGATTTCATTTGGTAATAACTACTTGCTTTTTTCGCGGTTTTGGCATGTTTTAGACCAAAGCTTTTAAATCAAATTCTACAATATGAAAACAGGAAATGAGAAAGGTCTCACACCAATCATAAATCTTCAGGTGCTAACTAGTATAATTCTCTCGGTTTTATATGAATACCGATAATTCGGTTGAGATTAATGACTTGTTAAACTTAAGTAGGGATATGTTCTTGGAAACCCTAAGACAAATCTAAACCATGAATCTAACTATCAGATTCCATTTGCTCATGGCATGGGACTTATTTCAGATGAGCTCTTTGAGGTAGTACTTTATCTTCATCATAATATATGATTGTTGAGACATTTAGTGACATATTTTCTCACTCAACTTTTTTTGCAAGTCACTTGAAAGAAGCTGTAACGGTGAATTCTTCAGAGTAGATCCCAGTAATGCGAAATGCTCAAATGATCTTCAAACTTATGATAATGTAAAAAGAGTTATATACCACAACATCACTTGATTATATCTATCTTATGGCATTTTCACATACTAGCTTGTGGCTTTTGTTTTTGAGTTTATAGTGTATCACAGAGATTTACACAGAGCATATTTTGTTACCAAACTGCAAAGTAGATTATGTCGTACCAAGCATATTACACACCTTACCAAACATAACATCTGGTAGAAGACGAGTAATGAAGGAGGTTTCGGGAAATGTTTCATCATCATCATTGCCACCTCCTAGCTGCTTTGTAACAACTCTTCTTCACTTGCTTTCTATGTTCATGGGTGGTGTTTAAAAGATTATGATCTCTTACTTTTATTTTCTTTCTCAGACTTATAAGTATTTTCTGTCTGCCTTTTGGGCAAACGATGAAAATGTGCGCAAAGCTCTAGGCACAAAGAAGGTACCTATGTGAATTCTTTTCTTTTGTCGGTTTGGTTACATAATGAAAATGCACGCACACTCACCAATTCAATGTGAATTTGATGCAGGGGTTAGGAAAATGGAACCGATGCAACATCCAAAACATACCATATGCATATGATATCCACGACGCCGTGCCATATCATGTGAACAATAGTCTTAAAGGCTTCCGCTCTCTCATCTTCAGGCAAGATTAATGTTTATTGACACATATATAAACTTCTACTAATTAACGGTTTCACTATATTAATATTTATTGTTACTATTAGATCAAATTATCGATTATCTCGTTATTATTTGACAAACTCATTATATAGTGGTGATCATGATATGATGGTACCTTTCTCTTCAACGCAAGCATGGATAAGAGCTCTCAACTATTCCATCGTCGATGATTGGAGACCGTGGATGACTAGTAACAATCAAGTTGCCGGGTAAACAAAAGACCGTTTTGTTTCAAACTCGCGAGTCTAATTTATTTCTTCCTAAACACAATACTCCGAATTATATGAATGTTTTGACAGATATACAAGGACTTATGCAAATAAGATGACATTTGCAACCATCAAGGCAAGTAATTTTCTAAACCATTTTCCTTCTTCTCTTCTCCTTTTTTTGTTTTAGAGAGAGTTTTATTGTTGTGTGGTTTTGCAGGGAGGAGGACACACCGCGGAGTATAGTCCAGACCCATGCTCACTTGCATTTAGTAGATGGATTGATGAAGAACCTCTCTAAAGATTCTCACCCACTTCTCTCTCCCTCTCTCTCTCTCTCTGGAGTTTTATGTGTTGTTGTTGTTGTTGTTGTCCATCTTGATTGTTATTTCTGGGAGATTGTCTATCAATGGTGGTGAAGTACAAAATCTCAATGTTTAGATCTCTCTTGAAAGAAATACACAAGAATAGTGAAAGGTCTCCAGCATCAACTGATCTCTTCACAAGTTTAGTCCATGTCATGGTACGAACAAGACTGGTCCTTGGATTTATGAAGTGATAGCTACTTGATGTAATAAGTTTGTCCTTGTGTTATAACTACACATGAGCAACAACTTGATCTGTATTCTACTGTGTTAATATCAACATTCACTGTTGTTATTGTTACTAGTTACTACCAATACAATCAAAATCTCATAACATTTATATAACCCATCATGTATATGATTATAAGTAGAATTTGGGGAAAAAATAGAGCAAGGGGTTATTATATTACAAGGTTTACAAAATCTACAAAGATTAGAACTACATTCTCAAACTGAATCATGAACCAAACCCTTTGGTAACTGAATCCAGATAAGACTAGGAACCATACTTAGAAAACAATCAGACTGATCATATGAGATATATAGATTGACCAATGCAAACAAGACGACGAGAACATTACTCACTTGCATCTAAAGTTTTGCAGTGTGTATTAGGTGCCTCGGGTTCTCTGTTATCTTGAAGGTGGCTGGACATAGCTTTGAAACCTGCAGCGAAACTTACTGTGTCCTGTGAAACCAAACCAACATACTGCCTCAAACTTTCAAGTTTGACATCTTTGATGTCATTTTTGTCAATTAAGATAGAACCTATTTTAAAGTACAAATAGAAAAAATGTGCTTTAATGTGGATACCGTTTGGTTCTAAACATTGTGATCTAGATGGAGATAAGTTAAGAAACGAGATTTGAGTACCAGATGAAGGTTAAAAAAGGCGGAGAAGCAATTTGATGAGCGTTGTTCTTCCTCCTCTGGATGGCCCAACAAGAGCTAAAGTCTCTCCTGCTTTGATATGAAGATTCAACCCATCTAAAACGGGTTGCGACTCCTCGCCATATCTAAATGAAATGTCGCGTAATTCAACCTCGCCTACAACCTTTTCC